>LPNX010459074.1:129167-186261 GCA_001517045.1 Pseudotsuga menziesii | reverse complement strand
CCACGTAAAAATCTTGTGTACTGTGTTTTGCTATGCTTCCTATGTGATGATGATATGATAATAGGTGATGATGAGCTGTAATAGTTAATAATGCTGATGATATAATGAGCAAAGACTTCAATTCTCCAGCTACAACCACACTGCTCAACTGTTGACTAAATTGTCATTGATGCCAACATGAGTGTATCAGTATGTCTTGGTGCCCCTTGAGGAGCCTCTGAGGGTTGAGTAAGTATCAGCGTCAAAGGAGACCTTTTGACTTTGTCCAAGCCCAAGTCTGAAGCCCTTGGAGCCCTTGGAACAATGGCAAAAGCCCTGATCATGCCCTATTATCCTAGAATGTATTCTTAGTGGGTTGAAGAAGTTGGAAGTGTCCGAATAACCCTTTCAGTGTTCATTTGCGTGTTTTAGAGGTCCTGATACCCTAGGAGAAGCCTAAGCACCTCCACATCTTGATGGTCATAAAGTATGTGGCTTTTTTGTTGTCCTAACTAAAGTTGCTAAAACCCTAAACCTAAATATTACCCTATAAACATTTAATATTTCCCCATTTTGTGCAAAGGTGACCTAACATGAATCAAAATATTAATAAGATTAAATGATAATACATTTTTTATTTGTTAAAATATTAAAACAATAACAATTAAATATTAAAATGGTTTAATAAATAAAAACATTTTATTTAATTAAATATTGAAATCATTTAATTACCTAAACCCTTATGATAAGGAGTGGTTGAACACTTTGTGGGCACTCAAATAATATAATAACAAATAATGTTAAAACAACTTTTTAAATAATAAAAAAAAGGGGACACTTAACTTCACCTTTACAAGACAACCCTTTCAATAAAGTCATTATTTTTTAATCCAACTTATGCATAAAGCCGTTACTTTAAACCCCATGAGCCTTTTATTTTAAACCCCATTATACCCTATGCACAACGCCTTGGGCATAAGGATAAAACAATTGGCAATATAAAATGTTTTGTTTTGATCATCTACTACATACAGGATAGCCCGAGGACTCCCCTAATTTATGCGGAGCTTCACACAAGGGCATCTAACGTGTCTACCACGCGGCCCACTTCGGATGTTTGAAAATTATATATATTGTATTTATATTGCACATTCTCAAACGGTGTCTTTACAATTTTCTCTCTAGCTATTGAGGCATAGTGGAAAAAGGATTTCGATGTCATCGATTTGCTTTCTGTTCCATTTCGGAGGAATTCTTTGAATTCATATTCCCCCATATGCATTATGACGTGAAGACAAGAAAGGGAACTGAGGTACAGCGAGCTCTGAATATTTTGCTGCTGTTGTCGCTCTGAAGGAGTATTATCTCCAGTAATAGAAGAATGCCGAGCTCTGAATCTTTTGGTGCCGCTGTCGCTTTGAAGGAGTTCTACTTTTATGGAATTTAAATGACATAGAGATCCAGCGAAACATTTTGCATGACAGAATACCTGTTGCAAGAGACATTCCGATCTAGATACAAATTGGAGTCGAGTCCAATTTGAATAGGTTCTGCCACAACAAAGAAGACTGCATGTTTTCTGCAACCTTTGTGCGTGCACGGGCACATCAATACCAACAATTGAAGGGGTCAAAGCGGCCAATCAATGTGCCAGGTGCCCGATATGCAGACAGATGGGAGTTTATGTTGATTCTGTTCATTTGACCGAGCTGGGTTTGCTGGTGAAGAAAAGCTGGTGATTGTTGGGAGCTCTGTTTATGAGGAACTTAACCCTGTATAGGAGTGCATCTTATTCGTGAAGAAAAAAAATGGTTACGAAAATTGTAAGTATAAATACAAATGTAGAGAAGTAGAGTTGCAAGTACGGCGATACTAATTTTCTAGACAAGAATGCCAAGAAAGTGATAAAAATTAAGTTCAAGATTGATGTACAGAGGTCAGAGTGGAGAAGACAAAGTGGCAGCATATACTTGACAGCAGTTTGAAGGAAACGATTTGCACATTCCATTAAGGCTTCCAAAGTTGCCTCAACAGTTTGAAGACATTCAAAGTAACTCAGTCATCAAGCATCCGAATTGAAGTCTACCTGAATTTTCTACAAGCATACAGTCAGTTCTGAAATTGTTTCAGCAGTAAATGGAAGAGAGTCTTGGTTAGTAGCAAGGCAGGAATTGAGCATCATAAGAAGTTTCCATGAAGATTCGAAGTTGGAACAGAGATTACTCTCGCTGGTCTGAGGGTGAAATTGTCCGCATATAAGGTCAAATCTGAAGTCTGCCATACAAGCACAGTATTAAGTGACAAGTCAAACGTTGGGATCTTCTATGACAAGGTATGTGTGCAAAGAGTACAAGTATATATATATACATTGTTGTATTTATATGAAGTATACTGTGAATTATATGATTATGTGAAGTAGTGAATGTAATGTGTTGTGCGAGTGTATGTTAGCAAAGGCATGTATAGTAGAGTGTACATTGGAGTGTACAAGTGTGCACAATGTACAGTGATATGTAGTAGCATGAAGGGGTATGTTCAAGTATAGCAAACAGTGAAGCGTGAAGATTTTGCAATGATGATGCACACTCTCCTTGATACATGTCTTGACTTAATGTGATGATGCGCACTCTCCTTGACACGTGCTATGATATGATGCGGTGATGCTTTACTATACTTTATCATATACCTATATGCCATGGTATTCTTCTATGCACTATGAATGAGCAGTGAACAATTGATCAGTAGTGAATGTGAGCAGTGAACAATTGATGAGCAGTGGTCAGTTGATGAACAGTGACAGTGGTTGAGCAGTGTGGTGCAGTGTGGTGTAGTGTGGTACAGGTGTTGGTTAGCAGGTCCGCAGGATCAGTGCAGTTTGTGGTTCAGTAGTTCGGTTTCTATCTTCATATCAGGGTGGTAGGACGGGGCAAGGAAATCTAGGGAGCTAAGGCTTCCTTCAGGTTGTAGCCTGTAAACCAGGGGGATGTAGCCTCCTTCCAGTTGTAGCTGGAGAATTGAAGTCTTTGTAACAAAGGGGGTTGTTGCCTCCTTCCAGTTGTTGCTGGTAAATTATTATTATAAAGGCTTCCGTGGTTTTCCCCCCAAGACTTGGGTTTCCACGTAAAAATCTTGTGTACTGTGTTTTGCTATGCTTCCTATGTGATGATGATATGATAATAGGTGATGATGAGCTGTAATAGTTAATAATGTTGATGATATAATGATAATGTGGTAATACATTAATGAATGATGTATTGAAGAAGCAGTTGATGATTGTTAAAGTTGAAAAAGTAATAAAAAGCTATACACTGATTCACCCCCCCCCTCTCAGTGTCTACATTTTCTTTAGACTCAATAGCTTTCCCTTTTGACTCTTTGTAATAGGAAGAACCGCCTCTTGTAAAACCTGGTATATCAGACTTGCCCGATGCTTGCATATTCTTATCTATCTTGATAGCAATTTCTTGGGCAATCTTGAGAGTAGCAGGCTCTTTATCTATTATCTAATACCTCATATCTCCATTGAAGGCTTCAATATAATAGACGAGGGTAGAGGCATCAATGGGATTAATATCTTTATGAAGACTTGCAATTAACTCCCTAAATCTGTTGTTAAATTCTTCCATAGTCTCGTTGTTGTTCTTTTTGATGTTATGGAGAGCTTCTAGTTGATGTCTTGGCTCTTTCTTTTCTCCCAAATTTTCTGTAAAGCCAACATGGAATTCAACAAGAGTTTTGTAGGAGTTATGCATCAAGTCTAGATACCAATCCCCTGCTTCTTCTTCCAAAGACAAAGCAAAAGGATTCATTTTCACGTCATCATGGTCATTAGCAGCATCGTTACAATAATTAATCAAATGTCTTAAACTTCAACAGATGAGAATTGGCTATGATGGCGTTATTCCCCTGAAAGGTAGGCATCTTTTTGATTTGCATCGCTAGGTATGGCATGTGGTGCACCTACAATCTGAGTGAGGTCAAGGGGTTTAAAGAAATCAACCATTTCTACAGATTGATAAACAACACTCTCTACAAACAAGTTATGGATATCGTGAAGAGTTTGGGCTCCTAATTCTTCGAGGACTCTATGAGAATTAAGTTTGCTTATTCTCCTTTGATAAACCAATTGAGGTTCAAGAATGAATCTAAGCAAATTCTATGGATTTCTTCTCGTAGAATGCCTTGAAGGGTTATTTGACAGTGGAGTCGCCAAATGGATCGAGTTTAATTTTTACTTTTTAGACAAGATCTATCAAATTTTTATTTTTTTATTTCTGAAAACAAAAAGAAAAGTTAAGTCGTACTCCAGGAATAAAAAGATTTATCCTCGACAACGGCGCCATAAAATCTTGTCGCCTTTCACACACCTAAGGGGTTAGGTTGTCGTGGCAGAAATCTTCAAGCCACTAAGTGCGTACTTGGGGTCAAGTCTCAAGTCAAGTACTATCACTTGATCTTGAATCCTCCGTTTAAGAAGACTCCTAACGAAGCCAAGGGAGGTAGACCCTATTTGGTTGCTAAGGATGATTAAGCTTTAGTGGTGGTGGTTTAGATAAATGAGTTTTTTAGGAGTTTTTAAACAACAATAATGTAACAAGAGATTTGTAAGATGAACAAACTACGACAACATAAACAACACGAGCTTTTATAAGATCATTCAACACAAAAAATATCCAAGCAAAGCTTATACAGATAGAAAAATAGAGACCGGTGCTGAATTGAATGGAGTCAAAAATACTATGTGCTGTGATGCTGGAGTGGAATGTTTTGCAATTTGTCTCATGGTAAATTTTAAATTATTTTGGTTTAATGAGTGGATTATGAGGGAGGGGGAATCTCGATATACCACGAAGGTATAGGGAATATGTCCAGACTCACTAAGTGTGGTAGCACACGAGAAAATGTGGGCTGAATGGAGTCACAGGGGGATGTCTAACACTACACCAATGAGGATGTAGCCTGATGGGACCCCACGGTTGCTTTCTAGTTGTTCTTGCTCCCTCTTTACAATTTCCCCACACGAAGCAAAACACAATTCTGGATTTTCGTTGTTGGAAGGTTAACTGAAAGTGTGAAGGCTAATTAAACTAGTCACTCAATCCCTTTCTAGATGTGATCAACTGGTCGGTCAAAGACGCAGAGATCCAGAGCATAACGAGGAATGAGCCTTGTAGATTTTTATGTGTTTTTTGAACAATACCTCCTTTTTCAGCTTTTCACCTTTTATGGTTGCGTCTTATACTTTATTTTATAACTCTGATGTTTTTTTCTTAGTTAGACAGGAAAAACCCAAGAATCTCTTTCTAGGTCCAGTACTCGGGCAAGCCCTTTTCTGTGAACTGTACTCGGGAAAGCAAGGGGGTTTATTTTAGAAGTAAAATTGCAAAAAAAGAAAGCTTTTCTAATTACTATAGTGCGCAAATATTTTCCCTTTCGGTAATTCGGTATAGTGCAGTGGGTTAGTATTTGTATTACTTTCAAAAAGGAATGATGTAGCGAATATACACTTATCAAAGTATATAGATATGCAAAAAGGAACTAAACTAAACAAATCATAAAAATCACGAAAATGACACCGACACAAATCCCCCCAGGGGGGATGGGGAGTGGGCTCTGAAGAACCTACACGGAAACTTTTTATTAGCTTGTTACAAAATGATAAAAGAAAAATGCACTTTGGTCCTTTTTATCTAGGATCCAAAGGCTTACAATATTGCATAAAATTGACTAAAAGTGAAACAGGAAGTTGGGGAGGCCCTGAATGGCCCAAAACTTCGAAATTTGGCCAGAGATTCCTTCTCTTTTTTGTCCAACCTGCGAAAATCAGTGAGCTATTAGTTCTAAAAGATGCTAAAAAACAAGTGTCTTCGAAGATCCACAAAAAATATCCTAAAAAATCTTAAGTTAAATCTATGATAAGAATGCGTAAAAATGACCAAGGAAAGCAAGCTTTCCTTGAGATCTTGGGTTGCTTTTTGGGCAGCCAATATGATGAGCACTTCGATGCAAAATTTAACTTTAAACTTAAAAAGAAAAACTACTTCAAGCATGCTCAAAATCTACTTAACAATACTTGCAAAAAGGGAGCTTTCCTAAGCTAGATCTACTTGAATGAATAAATCTTTTTGAAGAACTTTGGGATCTAAGCTTTAAAACTTTTGCATATGAGATCTAATGAAAGATTTAACTTTAAACGAGATAGATCTACATAAGCAAGGAAAGTAACCAAGAGAGAAATTATTGTTTTAAGAAGAGAAAGAGAAGGAGAAAACACTCTGTTGTCGCGAAAGATTTGCTTAAAAGACTTTGTAGTGGGATGTCGAGGGACTAATGTCTTGAGAAATGTTAGAAGTGGGGTGGAGTCAATCTAGATCCACACCTCCTCCAAACTAGGTATCCTGAAACTCAATCACAAACTTGCAACATCAGTGAGATCTTGAAGTACATATAAAAAGAGATTAAAATAGCATGTAAATAAACTTATTTAACATGTAAATCTTTTATCTCTAAACATACATGGGAAAATAGAAATGAAAGTAATCTTACTAACAATTCCTATTCCTACCGATTCAGAAGAATCCTTCGAGGCAAGATCTAAACCATGAGGAAGAAAAAAATTGCAAAAAAGAAACAAGTTACCTCATGGGTATATGACAATTTTGGCCCACACACAAAAATGCAACACCATTAGCCTCCAAAGCCTTTTTTATTTCAAAAAAAATAGCAGTAGCATAAACAAATTACAATAGCATGCACTCTCTGCCCCAACACGAACTAGTTTGGGAGAGAGGTAGAGGCTTTATTTATAGCCAGAATGGCCTAGAGGGGGTGCATCCACCATTGATAGAAGAGGGCGAGTTGAGGGATTTGATTGAGGGATGCACATGAGCCAATCTCAAGGAGAAGGCGTAACCTCACCTAAGAGAGAGGCGCCTCCACCTACCAAGCCACATGTGCATCCATTATATGCCACATAGCCCACATGTGAGGATGAGAGAGGGGGGCACAACTTTTAAGCTAGCATGAGCTTGCCACCTCTCTTACCTACCCCAAGTAGATTCCCTCTTCATGGAGAGAATTGCAATCAATTCCAACCACTTTCCACTGATTTATGAATGGAGAAATTTTCTCCGTTTTTGATTTTTTTCTATTTTTTAATTGACTTTTTTTTTTTTGGAGAATTTTGCCGTAAGTGATAAATTTATCACTCAAAACTTAGGAAAAGTGGGTTAAAGCGTAAAACTTGTGCTTTGAGTTAGAAAAATGAGCACCCACATGGAAAATCCGACCCCTAACCACACTTTTATTACATTTATAATTTTCTCAATTAAACTATTAAAAAATAGTCTAAGTTTATGGGAAAAATTATTTTTCTCAAAAATTGAAATAAAACCTAGGGGAACCTAGCACATGTCCATATGACTCAATTTTAATGTCTAGCATGTTTGTAAACATTGACACATAGACTCTAATAACCTCCTAAGGCCTAATCACCAAGACGACTACCCCAACTTTGGAGGTGTGAGTGAAAAACTCGGAAATTATTAGTCGTTTGTTCAACAACAAATAATTATCAAGGGAAAAAACACTCTGGGCTAGTCGGCTTGATGTCTAAGTTTAGGAGACCGAGTCTTTTACGTACTTCACCATGTTAGTACATTTATTACAATCCCCCCAAGGGGGTATGAACATGTGGTATAAAAAAATTTAAAATAATTCCCAGAAAAAGCCTGGTGGACTTCTGAACTCTGAAGAATGAACAAGTATACTTGTTCTACTTTTCCGGTTCACTTGAAATCCAACTAAGCATGACTTAGTATGGCCACTTATCCATATTTCTCCCCTATGATTCTACTTACCTCTATGACAACATTGATCACCTTCATACAGATCCATCTTGAAGCGTTATAATATTACTGGAGAAGAAGAAATAAACAAGGTACGGGCAGGTGTATCTAACATGTAGGAGAGAGGTCATCACAGTGATCACTCCATTCACTGTAATTAGGTGGTTGTAAAATGTTGTGCCATATCTTTAGTTCTCATAAATGTGTTACTTGCATGAGGAGGCATATCAAATGCAGCAGACTTTCGCGAAGAGGAGTATTAATATGGAACAAAATCCCCAGATAGGGACATGCTACTGTAGAGGTAGCTTGCAACATCATAAAGATAACAACCACAAGCCAAATATGCCCCATAAAGCATGAGAAAGCGTAGGATAGTTTCTATTTTTCATGATAGAATTTAGCTAGAATTCTTGCTTAACTTTTTCCCTATATAGATAACTACAGTCTACTGAACCCCAAATTCATTGTAAACTTGCATTAGCCAGTTTATAATAGAGATAAATTAATGGTCTTACATTCGGATAGATAAGATAATTTTATTAATGTTCACAGATGACCAAAACAATAGGTCAATGGCACTAGAAATTTGAAAATACAAGTCATATACAAAATATGGGAGTGCCAAGGCCACTCCCGAAAGCTCAAAGACTGATACATGTGAAAAGTAAAGAACCATGAGAAGGATAGGGTATGCAGACTCCACACTAGATATAGAGGGTATATAGATTCCTAACAGGAAGGAGATATGAACCATGGCCGTCGTTAGCTTCTTGACACCCACCACCACACAGAAAATGGCTACTCAAGATGTAGAGTGCATATAACAGGTTATTGACTAGGTTGCTTCCTTTTCCTAGTACATAATCGTTACATCTTTTAGGGGTTAGCTTTTTTGGATTATGTAGTGTATATAATTTTCCTTTAGATGTTCTGTGTTTTAAAAAGAAAAATAATCCTGATACTTATAAGTGATGCAAATGAAAAGATGCTTAGTATGCACCCAGGGAATTCTTTTACTCCCTCGGTAAGCTATGCCCACAAAAAACATCAACTCCCTTAGTCGGGTATCCCAACAAAAAACATCATTGTAAATTATTGTAATTTGGAAAAAATCTTCTAAAAATTACCACCGAATTCATTTCTTTTAATAAGGCTTGTAATATGTAGTATTTGTTGCATGAAACTTTGAAAGTGATATCTACTGATTACATTTATCTTTTTATTTTCCTGTTTGGTACGTAACAGTGCTTTTGTTCAATTTGAGTTGTGTCTATCATATAAACAGGAAATTTTGATTATGTATTAGTTAAAAATTTCAAAATATATTGACTGAATTTTATTATCTTTGGAAATAATTTGCAGTACGATTTGAAGAAGTTCTGTCCTTTCAATACAGTTTTATTTGATCACAGCGACCCATCAATAAACACAGGTAGTTAATTGTTCCCAAAGTTTGATGTTTTATTAGTTCACACTTGTCTTCAACATTGTATGTCTTGTTGCTTTAATCAATGTAGTTGCCATCTTGCAGTTCTGACAGTTCCATCAGAAAAGCCAGGAGTAGCTGTGGTTGACTTTGTTATTTTTCCACCTCGCTGGCTGGTAGCAGAACACACTTTCCGTCCTCCATATTACCACCGTAACTGCATGAGTGAATTTATGGGCCTGATCTATGGTAATTATGAGGTATGTAGATTATGCAACAATCACATTCTTTTTGTTATACACCTAATAAATAATTATTACTACTTAAATCATTGCTACGTTCTTGATGAAGACTAGCGGCTAGCCACCCTTCTGATGCATATAAAAATGCAAGAGTCTCCCATAGTGATCTAATTTTTAGTATGCCCAAGAATGCATAACTATTGACTTGTATATATGATTTATCATTTAAGTATTATACCATGTGACATAACATGTCAATTATTTGACACTGGATCATACTTGAAAAAATTTGCAACTTGATCGTTTGTAGGGAAAAAGAGCACTTTGAAAATGTGATCCTAAATAAGTTTTCTACTGAAGTGCATGTGTAGCAAATACTCTCTCCCTTTTTCTATATATATTTAAGCTGTTAAGTTTGTAAAATATTTCAACTTGTTTTATTGTTCTTTTACTGTTTCATTTGTTGTTATGTTAATTAATCTCTTGAAAAAGGTACACATAGAAAATAATTCCTAGTAATAATATATTGATATTTTGTCCTACACATCTTTAATTGATGGCCATTTGACCAGAATCACTACGCATGTCTTGCATCCTCTCTTTTCATCTGTCTCTTTCCTGACGTGAGACTCTTGTGCATTCATTTTCTGCTTTCGCATCTGTGCCATCATTTTGTCACTTGTCATTCCTTATGCTTACTATTCTATTATTGTTTAAAGTTGTGCGCTATCTTGTATCCACTGTTTTATCATATGCTGTTTATCAAACATTGTTTGTTGTTGCTTACCATCATCTGCTGTTCACAGCAGCTTCTCAACTTTACTGCCTCTGGAGTCTGTCACCATTGGAAGGTCAGGAAACATGAATACCCTTCCAAGAACAAGCTTCAAATTACCAAGAAATAATAAAATTACCTTCCCTTTCTACAAACATTTGCTTAGCAGCCTTATTATCAATTTTTGGTATCTAGTACTCGCTCTTTGAAGAAAATAAATGACATTAACATGAAAAACTTCCATTCACACATTCTGTTAAACACTCAATATCTAGGGTTTTTAATTAAAAATTTACTCATAAACTTAAAATAAAAACCACCACTTCAAGATCTTCTCAAACACTGATGTATCAATCATACACATGAGACACAGATATATTTGGTCAAAAGACTGGGCAAAACCCCAACTCCGGGGAAAACCCTAGAAGAAGAAAATTTTATTAAGAAGAATGCTTAGAAATTTTTCCATCAACACATGAATTAATTTCTTCAACAAGCAGCAATCAAATACCTCGAAATTCACGCCAATTAACAGTTGTACGGCCCTCACACGTGTGTTGTATGGTTGTACTTTTCTGCCTCGAAAATCGTGCCAAAAATAAATGTTGTACAGCCTATCAGTCTGCAATAAATGTGACAGTGCTGCCTTGGGATTCATGCCCACACGTGCTGCTCTACGGCCTCTGTCAGACTGCTGCTGTACGGTCTTTTTCGCTGCCTTGGAAAGGGTGCTGCTGCTGTTTGCCTAGGGAATCGTGCCACTGCTCTAGGGTATCTCTTCTCTCTCTTCATTAATGGTGTGTTAAATTTGTCATCTCTCTCTGTCTTATACTTAAAAAATTGTAACTACCTATCTTAACAACCTAATCTATGGTTGAGATACATTTACAAAATCAAGGGCGATCATTTAATGCACTCACTTTTAATAATTAATTCACTTTAATTATTAAATAAACACTTAAGTGAGACCCATTCTTTAAAGTATGAAACATCACTTTATTTATATAACATTCACTTATTACCTAAAGGACCAAGTCTAAGTCCTCATCACACCCACACCAAAAATATGAGTGAGGACCTTTAGAGTTATCTTTCAACACTCTCTCTTAACGGAGAAGATCCACAACACCATCTCCATCTCTGACTCCTGAAACAATTCCCTCCTGCTCTGGAATCACTCTCGGATACAAGTGCTCAACACCATACTGGAACTCTGAAGCTCGAGACTCGACCTGAGCCTCATCCACCTGCTCATCTACACCATCACTAAACTGGCCGAGTCTCCTGCCAATGCTTTGGAGAGAATCACTCTCCTCATCAGAACCATGCATATCAGTGTTAGATTTTCTTAAGATTATATCAGTATATCTTAACTGCATTTATCAATAAGATCACTAGAAGAGAGACAAAGCACAGAACAATAACACGAGTATTTTTCACTTGGGAAACCCAAATGGCAGAAAACCCAACAACCTTCGTCTAGAGATAATAATTCTGAGATCAGAGTACAATGAAGAAAGAAAGAAAAATATGGAAATGCTTTCCAAAGATAGAACCCTGAAAACAGTATTCTTCTGCAGTGTATGCAGACTTCTCTCTCTCAGAAAACTGCGCACTTCACTTGTGCTGCTATGCTATTGCTCTATGTCAGAATGAGGAGGGGCGCCTCCTATTTATACTGTTTTCCCACTAAAAATTTAATTGGGGCCGACTTCACTTGGGGGAGCAATATAATTTTATGTTTTATAATTTTATTTTATTTCTTTTATTGTTGGCTTTTCACTCCAAGGTTTACATTGTTCTTTCTAGGGTTTGTATGACTGATTACAACAAGTTCAACTCCCGAAGGAGGACAATAAGAATAGCTTCTGAAGTTGCACAAACTCCAACACTCCCTCTCAACAAGGAAGGTATTCTTCGGTCGTCATCAACATCATGATCATTTGGGTTTCATCTGTACATCTATATTGTCTCCATCATCTCTAAACGTACTAAAGGTTGTCTTTATGAATTTATTCTATCCGGATGTCTGAGAGAGAATCCTCTGCTACCTATCCGTCTCTATTGTCGATGGAATACATCCATGCCTGGTTAGAGATCCTGGATGAGCACATGTGCACGACTGTATACTACTTGTTCGTCTCATCTACCGATGGGGTACTCCCATACGTGGCTGAGAACTTGAACGAGTAGAGGTACCTGTGCAATCACACAACCATCTACTACCTGTCCGACTCATCTGCCGATGGGATTTCTCCCATACTTGGCTGAGCATCTGGACTAGCAGAGGCACCTGTGTGAACCCGACCATCTACTACCTGTTCCTCTCATTTGCTGATAGGATTTCTCCCATAACTGGCTGAGAACCTGGACGAGCAGAGGTACCTGGGAAAGGGTATAGTGAGTGTCTCTCATTCATCTCTCCCTCTCAAGGAGGGATACGTTCTCTTCTACTCCAAGTCTGCCGCGAAAGTATTCAAATTTCACCTTGAGAAGAGACTTGGTGAGAACATCTGCAGTCTGGTCATCTGTCGGAATATACTGTATCTTGGCCGCACCTTTCTGCACCATATCACGTATGAAGTGATACCGAATCTCTATGTGCTTTGACTTGTCATGAAATACATGATTCACTGACATCTGCACACAACTCTAGTTATCACAGTGAATCACGGTTGGCTCTGGAATCTGGCCAAACAATCCTGCAAGAAGTTTACGAAGCCAAACTACTTCTCGGGCTGCTAGTTCTAATAGCCATATACTCGGCCTCTGCAGCACTAAGAGCTATTGAGTTCTACTTCTTACTGCACCAGGAAATAACTGCAGAACCCAGACTGAAACAACATCCTGAAGTACTCTTCCTTTCAGTAGAGCATCTGGCCCAATCTGAGTTTGTAAACCCTTGCAATTTCAAGTCACATTCAGAATGATATCGTAGATCATATCCCATAGTGCCATGTAAGTATCTGAGCACATGTTTTGCAGTAGTTTAGTGAATCTTCCTTGGTTCGCACATGAACTGACTAAGAGCATTCACAACAAAACAAATATCTAGTCTGGTGTTCATCAGATACATCAAGGACCCAATCAACTGGCGATACATGGTGGGATCAAGCAAATTTGAATATGAAGCAGAATCCCTCAGCTTCTTCAAGTTTGCATCCATCGGAGTAGCTATGGACTTGCAGTGCAACATTCCGAATCTCTTCAGTATATCTATGGTGTATTTTCCTTGTCCTAGGAAAATCTCTTTCTGGCTCTGCCATACTTCTAATCCTAAGAAGTAGTGCATCAATCCAACATCCTTCATTTCGAACTCAGAGGCGAGTTTCTTCTTACACCATAAGATAAGTTTCTCATTTCCGGTAAGAAACAAGTCATCAACATATAGTACCAAAATCAGTGGCTCCTCATTCACAATCTTGTAGTAAAGGTTGGGGCTTGCATCACTCTTGGTGAATCCCAGACTCACCAAGAATCCGTAATCCGTCTATCTGTCCACACCAAGCACGGGGTGCTTGCTTGAGTCCATATAATGCCTTTTTCAGCTTGCATACGTGAGACTTCTTTCCATGGACAACAAACCCTTCTGGTTGTTCAATATATACTTCTTCCTCAATAATACCATTGAGAAAGGCAGTCTTGACATCCATCTGATGCAACTTCTATCCCATAGCTGAAGCAATAGCAATGATCGATCTAATGGAAGTGTATCGAGCCACAGGAGCAAATGTCTCATCATAATCGACTCCCTCTTTCTGAGAGAACCCTTTGGCAACAAATCTGGCCTTGTATTTTTCAATACTCCCATCTGCTCCATGTTTGATTTTGTATCGCTGTCTGGATGTTACAACTGACTCCCCCTCAGGTCTCGGTACAATCTCCCACACATCATTCTTCATGATGGATTGATATTCTCATTCACAATCTTGTAGTAAAGGTTGGGGCTTGCATCACTCTTGGTGAATCCCAGACTCACCAAGAATCTGTAATCCGTCTATTTGTCCACACCAAGCACGGTGTGCTTGCTTGAGTCCATATAATGCCTTTTTCAGCTTGCATATGTGAGACTTCTTTCCATGGACAACAAACCCTTCTGGTTGTTCAATATATACTTCTTCCTCTATAATACCATTGAGAAAGGCGGTCTTGACATCCATCTGATGCAACTTCTATCCCATAGCTGAAGCAATAGCAATGATCGATCTAATGGAAGTGTATCGAGCCACAGGAGCAAATGTCTCATCATAATCGACTCCCTCTTTCTGAGAGAACCCTTTGGCAACAAATCTGGCCTTGTATTTTTCAATACTCCCATCTGCTCCATGTTTGATTTTGTATAGCCGTCTGGATGTTACAACTGACTCCCCCTCAGGTCTCGGTACAATCTCCCACACATCATTCTTCATGATGGATTGATATTCTTCCACCATGGCATCTTTCCAAACTTGGTGTTTGGATGCATCTTCATAAGTGGTGGGTTTTGAGTCTGTTACCAACTTTTTGTACCATAGTTGGGTTACCTGAGGAGCCGCCGGTTGACAGACATGTTCAATGTCTGATTCCAGTGTATCAGTTGATCCGTCTTCATGTCTAGCCAATATTGGCTAGTTAGTTTTTTATTTGAATAATTTTGAACATGGCCCTGCGGGGTTTGCAATAAAATGTGCTAGTAGGGTATTTTTGAGTGGTTCGGTTTCTTGAGACGTAGAATTTCAACTAAGGTATTCCAGGGAGTTTTTTTCCCTTGACAATTATGCTTTGCCTATAGCCGAGTATAACTGACGAGGTTTTCTCCCGCTTTCTCCAACGCTGGATGCCCGATTTTGAATTCTGGGCCTTGGGGCGTTATTAGAGCCCAACTGAGTGTTATAAACCTACTAGGCATTGTTAGAGTAGAGCATGGTCTTGTCCTAAGTCAATAGGACATTTAAAAAATTTTCGAAAAAATATTTTTTGAACGGGTTAAAAATTATTTTTAAAATTTTAAAATTTTTAATTATTTCCTTAAGTTTTTTAATTAATTTTTCCATAAATTAAATGGAAAAATCCCGTTTGTAATAAGTCGGTCATCCGGACCCCGAATTCAGTGATTGAAAGGCTCTAACCTTAAGCCAAAAATCATTCTTGATTGACCAACCAGTCAGATCCAACTTTCAGATCATCAATCGGACACAATGCTCTTTTTCTCAAAAAAGTCATTTTTGGGGAAAAAATGGAGTTTTTATTAAAAAATGATTATTTTGGAGAAAATTAAAACTCTCCAAATTAATCCAAATTCAGCGAAATAAAAGGCTAAATGACATCTCATTGGGCATTTATGATGATTGGAGTTATCATAACTCAACTTTAGTCAGTATTCAGCGAGCAATTAATTTATATTCAGTTAGCAGATGTGTCATCTCCAGCTAAACTCTCGAATTTGATGAGATGGAGAGCATTCATTCGTTTGATGATTTGATCGAGGTGAAGACTGAAGTTTACACCTGTAGTGGCCTCTCCAAACCTAGTTGTGGCTGCTTCCATACCTAAAAAGTGGTTCTACCTACATACAGACGCCTCTCCACAAGCTCACACCCCCTCTCTCCAATAGGGGCGTCATCACACGTGTGGGCTCTCCTTTGGCTCGGTTTGCAGTGTTAGGGTTGGAGTGGGGGCGCCTTGCCTAGGTGGAGGCCTCCCCTCACTCCCAGCTCTTATTTTTAGGTTTTGGATCTCAGGTTATGTGACCAGGCCGGTCAGGTTATGTGATTTGGTTTTAGGGTCTTAGCACTCTCTCATTGTATAAATAGAGGCTCTTTCAGCTCTATTAGGATGGAATTTTGTAGCAGAGTTACTTTGAGAAAATTGTATCAAGCATTTGCTTTGAATTGTTAATAAAGATTCGACTTTGGAGGTCTATGAGCTCTTGGATGTGGTAGCTTTCTAAATGGTTGAGGTGATATTGTCTCTAACCCCTATTTCTTTAATACTTGTATGAGAACAATTGTTTTGTTAGCTCAAGAAGGCCATTGTTGGCATGGTAGAATAATCATTTGTAGTTTCAATTTGATTGTTTATGCGAAGTAGATTAGTATCTTGATGGACATGAGTAATCAGTAAATGCGTAATGTTGATCATGATTAAATTTTCATAGCATACTAGCATGTTATTTTGATCTCACGTTTGTATTGAGTTGTGGTGTGTTATCAGGCTTCACAGGTTGAAGAAGGGTGTGAGCTCAGCTGCTTCTATCCCAGGCTTCAAGCAACCATTTGAATCTAACATTTTAATTGCAGGACCTAAAGAGATCGTCTTCTTTAAAATACAAAAAGAAAGCTGGGAGTCTAACTCTCTCTCTTTGGTTCCATCTTTATAAATTATTGTTCTTTGGTTACCGGTCACTTAGGAAGCCCTAGTTTACTTTTTTCAACCTTTAGGCTTCCTCCCAATTCCTTGTTTGGCTTGCCTTTACTTCTTCTTCTTCATTGCCCTCTTTTTAGTTTAGTTTGCAGCCTCTTTTCCTCTTTTTGGAACGCCATCTTTTGCCCTAGTTTTGGACCTCTTTTGCCCTAGTTTTGGACCCCTTTTGCCCTAGTTTTTGGACCCTAGCTTTCTCCTTTTTGGGCAGCCCTCTTTTGATTGTTCGCTGCCCTCTTTTTTTACTGTTTTGCAGCCTTCTATTGCTTTTTGGAAAGCCCCTTTCCTTCATTAAGGACAACCCTCTTTCCCACCTTTTCTCTCTCCTCTTCTTTGGTTTTTCTTCTCTCTTTTTCCTCTTTTTTCATTGCTGGTTTTTGCCCTTTTTTCTAGTTTTTAGTGTGTATTTTGTCTTTAAAGTCTTAACTAATGCATAACGTTTAAACGGTTCAAAGCTCTTATTTGCAGGAAGATTCGAGAAAAGCCCAAAGGGCTTAAAGCAAGCAAGAGAGCAAGCGAGAAATGCAAAAAGAACAAAAAGACTTTCTCCCTCTTCTTTCATCCCTTTCTTTCCCTGTTCTTCCCAAAAAGGCAAAGAACAAGTCATCATGATCATTGTAAAAAATTAATAAAAAGGCTAGTGGGAGCAAGTCTCCCATCTTTTCTACTTCCCCTATTTGGGGGAAGTGTGTCTTGTGTTCCTTTTCATGTTTTCTTAGTGTAGTTTTAACTTTAAGCACTTAGCTTAGTTCTTTTGATTAGACTTAGTTTTCATTTCCACTATTTGCTAGTTGTTCATTAAGTATAACTACTAATTGTTAGATTAGACTTTATTAATCACATTGTAGTATCTTTCTCTATAATTGTTAGTCTTAAAAAGAACCAAAATCTCTTGAATCTCACCATAAGGTGGATCAAGAGTGCTCTCTATCGGAGAGTTTAATAAACCATCTTTGCTTTACGTTCATGTTGTTTTCTAATTCAATTAATTAATAAGTAAGACTCTTGAACTTGCAGAAATACAAGTCAAGAGCACTCTCTATCAGAGAGTATCATTAGTCTTGCATCATCGTTGCATTAGGCATCTAGATTAGATAAGACTCTTGAACCTCTGTCATAAGACAAGGTCAAGAGCGTTCTCTGTCGGAGGGTTTAATTAATTGACTTAATAAAATTTTGCAACTCACTTCCCCATAATTAATTAACTTTGTTGATCATCCTTCACCTAGTATGCTCTGTTGACTTTCCGGTTGGGCTCGTACTCAGAACGGTGAACGGACTTGTTAAGTTCGTGCAAGAGAAACATAATAAAACTTTACCCCATAACCAACGCATTGACGTTGTCTCGATAAAATACTCAGGTAGTGGGAAAGTTCCAAGTGTGGGTGCCGGGCATGCCAATCTGGACACAGTTGGTTAAGTTATTGAACACTTAGCTGTGATTCCAGACAGGTCCGTCATGTCTTCGAACGGAGCCACTGAAGGTATTTCCGGTTAGGATTTCCAGACACCTTAAGCAAGATCACCATTAAAATATGTAAAACCTACAAAGAGCATTCGCACAATCTAATACTCACCAGCGTATTTCCTAGATTTATCATTTTATTTGCGCATTTCGTTGACTCCATATGGCACTGGTCCTTGGTTAAGTTTGAATAATTATCTATTTTGATCAATTGTCTGTGGTTCATTTTAATTGCTATCTCGGAATGCTTAGTTATAAGTCTGGAATCTTCGCTTATCTTTGTAAATCTCTTGTTAGCAACGTGGATTGCTTTTGATTAATTGTCATTCTTGTAATAAACAAACACTTCTAATTACAATAACTTCTAAGCAACACCCATCCGCATCCGTAACCTTAAAAAACTTTAAACAACCTTAAGAGCCTTAGAAAACTCTTTTGTAGGGACTACCCCCCTTGGCTTCGTTAGGAGTTAGCCTAAACGGAGGAGCTAGGAGTAGGTGACAGTACCTAGCTCTCTGCTTGCCCCCAAGGTCACACCTCTCCCACTTTCTTAAGTGAGGAGACAACTTTCATTAAATTTCTGCTGTTGGTGTGCAATCGACGGACAACATCTTTTGGCGCCGTTGCCGGGGACAAATCTTTTTGTTCCTGGACAACCTTTGTTTCTTTTAGTTTTTACCTTTTTTTTTCTCCTTTTTGGTAGATTTTTAGTCCAATCACTCTCCGAAATTAGACTTAAGTCCACCTGGCGACTCTACTGTCAGTTAACACCTCAAGGTATTCTACTAGAAGAAACTCTGAAGGTTTGTTCGATTTCATCTCTGACCCTGAAAAAGTCTATAGGAGGAGACTGAACAAACTAGCTTCTCGTAGGATCCTTGCAGAACTTGGATCTGAGTTTGTTTCAGACATCCATCTTTTATTTCCAGAAAACTTAGAAAATTTGCAAAACAATAACTGTTTCCTTGACACAATGGGTGAGTTCTTTACTCAACTCAACTTTGCTCAGATAGCAGGTCATCCTCATGACATTCCTGAAAAGGCCATCGACAAACTTACGACATATAATGGCACTGATGCCTCCGTCTTTGCTGAGCAGCATCTCAGAAATTTCACCAGACACTGTGGTGCCCATGTCAGGGGTACTGACAGACATGAAGATGTATACATGACCTTGTTTACCTTGTCTTTGGATGGCAAGGCTGGCAACTGGTATGATAATTTGCCGGACAATTCTTTCACCACCTTAGCGGACTTAAAGACTGCTTTCCTTGGAAAGTTTGGCAGCAAAAAGGAACCTAGACATCTAGTAGTAGCTTTGACTAGCATGAAGAAACCTGAAACTGAAACAATGGATGAGCTCAATAACAGGTTCACTGAATTAGCAAATTCCATCCCTGCCACTTATTCTCCTCCAGCAGCTTCTGTTTGGACTATTACATCAAAGCATTAAGTGGCAAGATCCAGTACCAGATTAGAGACAAGGAGCCGACTACTTTACTTCTAGCTCAGGGTTTGGCGGTCAAAATTGACAAGAATATGCAGTCATCTGGTGAATCTAACCTCCAGGGTTATTCAAGGTCTTCAACTCCTTTGAAAATAAATGAACCTAGAGACAAGGATCCTTTATCAGCTATTATGAAGGATGCCTATGAAAAACAAATGATTGAAATGAAAAGAGAGATGAAGAAAAATATGGAGGAAGCAGAACAAAAACATTTAGCGCAGTTGAAGGAAATTCAGAATAGGGTAATAACAATGGCAAGAACTCAAACTCAGCCTGCTCCTAGAACCTTTCCTGCCAAGCCAGCATGGCAGAGAAAGAACCCCAACCATGAGCAGAGGCCTCCTCATCAGCTTGAGGCTACTAATGTGGTTGAGCCTTGCAAACCTTTTTGTAGAGCATGCAGAGATTTCCATGAGGAATCTGGCTGTCATTATGCATGTTATGTCCAGGAGCATGGTTACCCCGAGGGGTGCGGTCCCAGTACGTCTGCAAGCGAGCCTGATTATATCAACAACACAGATGACATCCCTAGCATCCCCATAGGAAATTGGCCACAGGCCAATCGTTATGAGATGAAAGTTGACAACTTAACTCAGTACTATGGTGAGATGCCTTCAGCCAAGCAGATCAACAACACTCAGACTTCAAGGGAATAATTTATCAAAGAAAGGGGTCTTCTGCACAGAATATTCCTAAGGTAACAACTCCTAATCCTCCCAAAGAAGTAGAGACTAAAGAAATTGTTGATTTAAGTTTTGACTTAGGTAATTCGCTAGCAAATACAAAAGTCCCTGTTCCAGTCCTTGAATTATGTAAAATCCCTGGCCAAAGAGAGATACTTTTGAAAATCCTAGATCCGTCGAGTAATGTTGATCCTCAAAATGAAGAAAGTCCTTCAAATTCTATAAAGCCCCTTACCCCTAAAAAAGTCACTTTTTCTGATACCGTGGAGCAAACTTCAAATAATGTCTTTGCCGATCCACCTATAGTTCTACATACTAGGGACCCAAGAAAAGAAGACCATCCCCCTTTTTACGTATCATTGATGATGGGTGATCTTCTTCTACACAATTGTATGTTAGACTCGGGATCTAGCTCCAGCATCATGACCAAAAAAGTCATGCAGCAACTTGACTTAAGAACCACAAGGCCATACCAGAATGTATGTGCCATGGACTCTAGACCGGTTAAAGTTGAAGGGATGATTGAGAACCAGTTAGTTAGATTGGCTAAGTATCTGGATATCCAAATTACCATGGACATCCTTGTTATTGATGTTCCGGACAAATGGGGTATGTTGCTTTCTAGGAAATGGGGTGCCACTTTGGGAGGATCAATCCAGATGGATTGGACCTATGCCACCGTACCAGCATCAGAGTTTTCACTTGTTAAGTTGTATTCTGAAAAGGAAAAAAGACACCATGTTGAAAACCCTCAAAGACCAATGAATGAGTATGCTTACCACACTGATGAAAATGGTTCCTATCAAATCAACTCCACCTTCTTGGAACCCATTCAAGAAGAGATGAAGACCGAAAAACTTAGTGATTTGTGGAGAATGAATTTTGATGGTGCTTACTCTAAAATGGGCAAGGGAGCTGGTGTTGTCATTATTTCACCAGAGGGTAAGGTTTTCAACTTTGCTTTCAGATTGGAATTCGAAGCAACTAACAATGTGGCGGAGTATGAGGCACTTCTACTGGGCATTGAGATTGCCAAGGACATGGGGATTAAGTTGCTTAATATTAAAGGGGACTCTGATTTAATTGTCCAACAAGTTAAGGGTCAGTTTGCATGTAAGTTTCAGAGACTTAAAAAATATAGAAATGCAATCTGGGATACAATGGAATACTTTGATGCCCTTAACATAGAAGCAATCCCTAGAGATCAGAATAGTGCCTTCGATAAGCTTGCAGTTTCAGCGTCAACTCTTCAGCCATTGGATGAGATGTTAGAGGGGGATTGTCCTTTAGAGATTAACTTCAGACCTTCTGTTCCTGATAATGTTGAACATTGGCAGGTCTTCAAAGACGATGAGCAAATTTTGAGATTCATTCATAATGTCGATGAATTCCTTAACTTTAAAGTAAATGATCAGGAAGAAAACAAAGAATATTATGGAGAAGGTGACCAGTTTAACAACCTGTCCCACGTGGTCTAGTTTCCTTAGAAAACATCTTTGACAGACAAGACAGAAGAAAAAACAATGTTGAGCAGATGAAACCGGGAGATTACATTGAAATCAACATTGGGACGGAAACATAACCGAAAATCATAAAAATTGGAAAAGGTACTTTTGAAAAAGAAAGGAATAGCCTCATAAACTTGGTCAAAGAGTATAGGGATGTATTTGCCTTTACTTATGACGAGCTCAAAGCTTATAGGGAAGATGTATTTCAACATACTATTCCCTTGAAGCCAGAATGTCAAAAAGGCAAGCCTTTCAGACAAAAAATTAGGCAAATAAATCCTAAGTTAGCACCAATCATTAAAAAGGAGTTAGAAAAGATGCTAGCAGTAGGAATAATAGCTCCTACGAGACATTCAACGTGGTGCTCTAACTTGGTCGTAGTTAGAAAGAAGAACGAGAGTATAAGGATATGTATAGATTTCAGAAATCTAAACATAGCATGTCAGAAGGACAATTACCCCCTCCCCAACATGGAGACCCTCCTCCAACGAGTCACTGGATCAAGCATGATGTCGATGCTAGATGGTTTTTTTGGCTATAATTAGGTAGTCATTCAAGAGGAGGATAGGCATAAGACGACTTTCACAACTCCTTGGGGCACTTTTGAATATCTGAGAATGCCCTTTGGCCTTTTAAACGCAAGAGCTACTTTCCAAAGGGCCATGGATTATGCGTTCAAGGAGTTGATTGGCAAAATCATTGAGATCTATCAAGATGATCTCACTGTTTTTTCGAAGGAAAGATCTAGCCATGTTGGTCATCTCAGGCAGATTTTTGAGCGATGTAGAAAGTATGACATTTCTTTGAATCCAGCTAAGTCGGTGTTGGGCATAGAAGAGGGAAAACTCTTAGGACATATCATCAACAAGGACGGTGTCAAAATTGATCCTGAAAGAGTAGAGGCCATAAGAAAGATTCCCCTCCCTAAGAATGTTAAAGCCCTCCAGTCCTTCAATGGTCATATCAATTTTATCAGAAGATTCATTCCAAACTTGGTCGAATTAATGAAACCCATGCAAACCTTACTCAAGAAAAATGCCAAGTTTGTATGGACCATTGAAGGAAGGAAAGCCTTTGATGCTATAAAGAATGCCATTACCAGGTCTCCAGTCTTAGTCAGCCCAGATTACGCAAAGGATTTTATGATCTTTTCATTTGCTTCTGAAGACACTATTGCGGGTGTGTTGCTCCAAAAAGAACATTGAAGGGTTTGAGCAACCTATAGCATTCATGAGTAGGGCCTTGCATAATTTCGAGCTAAAGTATACCATCATGGAGAAGCAGGCTTAAGCCTTGGTTAAATCTTTAAAACATTTCAGGACTTATATCGGGTATTCCAAGGTTATCGGATATGTTCCCCACATTGCGGTCAAGGATATCCTTTCTCAAAAGGATTGTTTAGGAATAAGGGGTACATGGGTATCCAAGATTCAGGAATATGACTTTGAGATAAAGCCCACTAAATTAATCAAGGGACAAGGCCTGGCAAGAATGCTTACTCAAAAGAAGGAAGAAGCCATTGAGATGATTGCAGAAAATGACATCCCTCAGCTTGCCATGACTCTTGCCCTTCAAAACCTTGACAACCATTGGTATTCAGACATCATTTTCTTCCTTCTCCATCTCACCTGCCCTGATCACCTCAAAGGACACAAGCGTAGGGCTTTGAGACTTAAGACTGCTAGGTATTGCCTTACCCAAGAGGGCTTGGGTTGGCGGAACCCAGATGGTATTATACTTAGGTGCATCAACAAACAAGATTCTAAGAAGATATTAGCAGAGTTTCACTTAGGATTTTGTGGAGGCCATTATGCAGCAAATACAACTGCCCACAAAATTCTGAGAGCTGGATATTACTGGCCAACCATTTTTGCGGATGCTCACAAGCATGTCAAGTGTTGCCAGGAGTGTCAGCTTTTCACTAGGAAGCAGAAGTTGGTAGCTCTTCCCCTTACTCCGGTTGTCGTCCTTGCCCCTTTCAGCAGTGGGTGCTTGATTTTATTGGCAAATTCAAGGATAACTCCAGCAATGGTTTTTGCTGGATTCTCACAGCAACTGATTACTTCACCAAGTGGGTAGAGGCCATACCCACTAAAATCGCCATCGAGAAGGTTGTTATTGACTTCATCGAGGAAAGAATCATCACCAGATTCGGAACTCCCCTCAAAATAACAACCGATAATACCAAAGCCTTTAGTTTAGGAGCAGTAAATGACTTATGCTTTCAAATATGGCATTATCCTATCCCACTCATCTGATTATTACCCACGGGGCAATGGACTTGCTGAGTCCACCAATTAAAATTAATGTCTATCCTCAAGAAGACTGTGGAGGATAATAAGAGATCATGGGATAGCAAGATTAAGTATGCTATGTGGGAAGATAGGATCACTAAAAAGAACTCAATTGGAAAGTCACCTTTTGAGCTGGTGTATAGACTCACAGCCACCCTTCCGGTTAGCATGCAGATTTCGATCTTCAGGATGTTCAGTGAATATGGCACGGAACAGGCAGAAATGGAGCAGAGAATCAATCAGATTATAGAGTTGGATGAATCTAGAAGAGCTGCCCTTGATCAGTCACTCATGCATCAAGAAAGCATGAAGGGCACCTTTGACAAAATCAGCCAGGCCGAGATCTTTCCAAATAGGAGATACTGTTCTCTTATGGGATAAGAGAAGGGAGAAGCCTGGGAAGCATGGAAAATTTGACAGCCTTTGGAAAGGCCCGTTTATCATCTGCGACACGACTGGCACCAAATCTTTTTTCCTTAACATCATGGATGGAGAAAGATTAAACTTGCCCATGAATGGCCAACACTTGAAACCCTTTTATCGAAACAACCTCCAAGATGACCAAGGGGTCATCCCAGGGCTTTTCTAAACCCATCCTTGTTGTATTTTTGTGTACTTTATGTTTTCTGTACTATATTTTTATGTATCATATCTTGGTAGAATGTTGTATCAAAGCTCTTTCCTTTTGTATATTAGCATCTGTATTATACTTCACTTATAAATACTAAAAAAGAAAAAAGTTTATTTCATGTACTTTATTTCGAAAAAAAGCAAAAATATTTTTTGGTATTTCATCATGGCATATTTTTATCATATACATGGACCTGAGATACTTCTGTTTACATGCAGGTACTAGAGATTCCTGGATTCTCAGGCACTCTTTTTGATCAATAGATCAAGCAAGTACCTGTCCCACAGTTGAAGCCAGATGTTACCAACTTTTTGTACCATAGTTGGGTTACTTGAGGAGCCGCCGGTTGACAGACATGTTCAATGTCTGATTCCAGTGTATCAATTGATCCGTCTTCATGTCTAGCCAATATTGGCTAGTCAGTTTTTTATTTGAATAATTTTGACCATGGCCCCGCGGGGTTTGTAATAAAATGTGCTAGTAGGGTATTTTTGAGTGGTTCAGTCTCCTGAGACGTAGAATCTCAACTAAGGTATTCCAGGGAGTTTTTTGCCCTTGACAATTATGCTTTGCCTATAGCCAAGTATAATTGACGAGGTTTTCTCTTGTTTCTTCCAAAGCTGGAATGCTCGATTTTGAATTTTGGGCATTGGGGGGTTATTAGAGCCCAACTGAGTGTTATAAACCTATTAGGCATTGTTAGAGTAGAGCATGGTCTTGTCCTAAGTCAATAGGACCTTTAAAAAAATTTCGAAATTTTTTTTTCGAATGGGTTAAAAATTATTTTTAAAATTTAAAATTTAAAATTATTTTCCTAAGTTTTTAAATTAATTTTTCCATAAATTAAATGAAAAAATCCCGTTTGTAATAAGTTGGTCATCCGGACTCCGAATTCAGTGATTGAAGGCTCTAATCTTAAGCCAAAAATCATTCTTGATCGGCCAGCCAATTAGATCCAACTTTCAGATCATCAATCGGACATATAACGCTCTTTTTCTCAAAAAAGTCATTTTTGGGGAAAAAATGGAGTTTTTATTAAAAAATGATTATTTTGGAGAAAATTAAACTCTCCAAATTAATCCAAATTCAGCGAAATAAAAGGCTAAATGACATCTCATTGGGCATTTATGATGATTGGAGTTATCATAACTCAGCTTTAGTCAGCATTCAGTGAGCAATTAATTTATATTCAGTTAGCAGATGTGTCGTCTCCAACTAAACTCCCGAATTTGATGAGATGGAGAGCATTCATTGGTCTGATGATTTGATCGAGGTGAAGACTGAAGTTTACACCTGCAGTGGCCTCTCCAAACCTAGCTGTGGCTGCTTCCATACCTAAAAAGTGGTTCTACCTACATACAGACACCTCTCCTCAAGCTCACGCCCCCTCTCTCCAACAGGGGCGTCATCACACGTGTGGGCTCTCCTTTGGCTCGGTTTGCAGTGTTAGGGTTGAAGTGGGGGCGCCTTGCCTAGGTGGAGGCCTCCCCTCACTCCCAGCTCTTATTTTTAGGTTTTGGATCTCAGGTTATGTGACCAGGCCGGTCAGGTTATGTGATTTGGTTTTAGGGTTTTAGCACTCTCTCATTGTATAAATAGAGGCTCTTTCAGTTCTATTAGGATGGAATTTTGTAGCAGAGTTGCTCTGAGAAAATTGTATCAAACATTTGCTTTGAATTGTTAATAAATATTCGACTTTGGAAGTCTATGAGCTCTTGGATGTGGTAGCTTTCTAAATGGTTGAGGTGATATTGTCTCTAACCCCTATTTCTTTAATACTTGTATGAGAACAATTATTTTGTTAGCTCAAGAAGGCCATTGTTGGCACGGTAGAATAATCATTTGTAGTTTCAATTTGATTGTTTATGCGAAGTAGATTAGTATCTTGATGGACATGAGTAATCAGTACATACGTAATGTTGATCATGATTAAATTTTTCTAGCATACTAGCATGTTATTTTGATCTCACATTTGTATTGAGTTGTGGTGTGTTATCAGGCTTCACAGGTTGAAGAAGGGTGTGAGCTCAGCTGCTTCTATCCTAGGCTTCAAGCAACCATTTGAATTTAACATTTTAATTGTAGGACCTACAGGGATCGTCTTCTTTAAAATACAAAAAGAAAGTTGGGAGTCTAACTCTCTCTCTTTGGTTCCATCTTTATAAATTATTGTTCTTTGGTTACCGGTCACTTAGGAAGCCCTAGTTTACTTTTTTCAACCTTTAGGCTTCCTCTCCATTGCCTTGTTTGGCTTGCCTTTACTTCTTCTTCTTTGTTGCCCTCTTTTTACTTTAGTTTGCAGCCTCTTTTCATCTTTTTGGACAGCCATCTTTTGCCCTAGTTTTAGACTTCTTTTGCCCTAGTTTTGGACCCCTTTTGCCCTAGTTTTTTGACCCTAGCTTTCTCCTTTTTGGGCAGCCCTCTTTTGTTTGTTCGCTGCGCTCTTTTTTTACTGTTTTGCAGCCTTCTTTTTTGCTTTTTGGACAGCCCTCTTTCCCACCTTTTCTCTCTCCTCTTCTTTTGTTTTTCTTCTCTCTTTTTCCTCTTTTTTTATTGCTGGTTTTTGCCTTTTTTTTCGAGTTTTTAGTGTGTAATTTGTCTTGAAAGTCTTAACTAATGCATAACGTTTAAACTGATCAAAGCTCTTATTTGCAGGAAGATTCGAGAAAAGCCCAAGGGCTTAAAGCAAGCAAGAGAGCAAGCGAGAAGTGCAAAAAGAACAAAAAGACTTTCTCCCTCTTCTTTCATCCCTTTCTTTCCTTGTTCTTCCCAAAAAGGCAAAAAACAAGTGATCATGATCATTGTAAAAAATTTAATAAAAAGGCTAGTGGGAGTAAGTCTTCCATTTTTTCTACTTCCCCTATTTGGGGGAAGTGTGTCTTGTGTTCCTTTTCATGTTTTCTTAGTGTAGTTTTAACTTTAAGCACTTAGCTTAGTTCTTTTGATTACACTTAGTTTTCATTTCCACTAATTGCTAGTTGTTCATTAAGTATAGCTACTAATTGTTAGATTAGACTTTATTAATCACACTGTAGTATCTTTCTCTATAATTGTTAATCTTAAAAAGAACCAAAATCTCTTGAATCTCACCATAAGGTGGATCAAGAGTGCTCTGTGTCGGAGAGTTTAATAAACCATCTTTGCTTTATGTTCATGTTGTTTTCTAATTCAATTAATTAATAAGTAAGACTCTTGAACTTGCAGAAACACAAGTCAAGAGCACTCTCTATCAGAGAGCATCATTAGTCTTGCATCATCCTTGCATTAGGCATCGAGATCAGATAAGACTCTTGAACCTCTGTCATAAGACGAGGTCAAGAGCGCTCTCTGTTGGAGAGTTTAATTAATTGACTTAATAAAATTTTGCAACTCACTTCCCCATAATTAAATAACTTTGTTGAGCATCCTTCACCTAGTATGCTCTGCCGACTTTCGGATTGGGCTCGTACTCAGAACGGTGAACGGACTTGTTAAGTTCGTGAAAGAGAAACATAATAAAACTTTACCCCATAACCAACGCACCGGCGTTGTCTCGATAAAATACTCAGGTAGTGGGAAAATTCCAAGTGTGGGTGCCAGGCAAGCCAATCTGGACACAGTTGGTTAAGTTATTGAACACCTAGCTGTGATTCTAGACAGGTCCGTCATGTCTTCGAATGGAGCCACTGAAGGTATTTCCGGCTAGGATTTCCAGACACCTTAAGCAAGATCATTAAAATCTTTAAAACCTACCAAGAGCATTCGCACAATCTAATACTCACTAGCTTAATTCCTAGACTTATCATTTTATTTGCGCATTTTGTTGACTCCATAAGGCACTGGTCCTTGGTTAAGTTTGAATAATTATCTATCTTGATCAATTTTTTGTGGTTCATTTTAATTGCTATCTCTGAATGCTTAGTTATAAGTCTGGAATCTTCGCTTATCTTTGTAAATCTCTTGTTAGCAACGTGGATTGCTTTTGATTAATTGCCATTCTCGTAATAAACAAACACTTCTAATTACAATAACTCCTAAGCAACACCCATCTGCATTTGTAACCTTAAAAAACTTTAAACAACCTTAAGAGCCTTAGAAAACTCTTTTGTAGGGACTACCCCCGTTGGCTTCGTTAGGAGCTATGTCACATGGTTCGGGTTCGAGTTCGAGTTCGACAAGGTTGAAGTTCGGTTCAAATTCGAATTTTTTAATAAGGTTCGAAATGAGGTTCGCCATTAAATTCGTCTATATTCATTTTTAAAATATAATATATTTTAAAAATAATTATTTTATGATATATTGACCTAACAAATATATATTTTTATCCTATTTAAAATACTTTATAATATCATTGTGCTTATAATTAATATATAATAAAAAAAACATTAATATATAATGCATATATTTAATATATGCACATTAAATAAAATAAAGTTAACCAACCTTTTTACTTGCGACCTGTCATGTATCCATAGATTTTCCAAAGTAATATATCGTGCGAGAGTTGATAATCAAATGGTTGAAATACTAGAAGCTCTAGGATTTTAAACCTACGCAGTGTCCATTGAATTTCACCGGCTCATAACCTCAATCGACGGGCCTATGCGAGTGTAGTGTGGAGTCCGGACTCGCCCAATTGTGGAGTGTGACTGCGGGCGACGGGATGAGCAACAAATGCGGGAAGCCGAATGCACAGAGAACGTGGGCGATGGAATGAGCAGGGGCCACGGGCGATGGAATGAGTCGACATCAAAATGAATAAAGAATGCGGGCAGAAAACGGCAACAAGCAGACAACAACGACGAGAGTATGTTTGGAAAAGAAATTTGCCGAACTAAATCGAATTCCAAAAAAAAATTGAAATTCGCCGAATTTCGAACTTGAAGGCTGAAATTAGGCGAACCCTGTGACATAGGTTAGGAGTTAGCCTAAAGGAAGGAGCTAGGAGTAGGTGACAGTACCTAGCTCTGTGCTTGCCCCCAAGATCACACCTCTCCCACTTTCTCAAGTGAGGAGACAGCTTTCATTAGATTTCTGCTGCTGGTGTGCAATCGGCGGACAACAGAGTCAATGATATGACTCATCAATGCAACATAATTGGAGAATCTCTGAGTTCTTTTGCTTTCTCGAAAAGTGCCATGTGGAGCTTCATGCCCCTCTGCATCCTGTAAGGTCTGTTGTGCCCATCTAGGTCTTTTACGACTTACTGTCATATCTTCGGGAATATCAACTGTCGCGACTGGATGAATGGGATGAATGGGTTCATCTTTTCCTACTAACTCATTCTGAACTGGAGAGGGAGATGATCTCATCTGTAATTCCTCATCATTGATCTCCATGTCTGATCCTCTGCCTTTCCTGACAACCATTTCTTCTTCAAAGGTCACATCCCTGCTAACTTCGATCTGTTTGGATCTTGGGATATAAATTCTGTAGGCCTTTGAGGATTCATTGTATCCCACGAAAGTTCCCTTCTTTCCTAAAGGTTCTAACTTCGTCCTTTTTTCCTTGGGCACATGAATGTAGAATGGACAGCCAAAGATTCAGAGGTGACCCACTTCTGGTTTTACTTCTGTAAAGGCTTCTTTAGGTGTCATGTTCTTCACTATCTTATGTGGGCATCTGTTTTGTACATATACAACTGTTCTTGATGCTTTTGCCCATACGAACATGGGTAGACTCTGTTCATGAATCATAGCTTTGGATGCCTCCACAATTGTTCTATTCTTCTTTCAACAACCCCATTTTGTTGGCGATTGTAGGTAACTGTAGGCTCCCTCTTAATTCCTGCTTCTTTGTAGAAATCATTGAATTTCGTAGAGGTATATTCTCCACCATTATTTGATTTTAGGATCTTAATTCTCTTCCCTAACCAATGTAGATCCAAGTCTTCTGTGAGTAGTCATCAATGAAGGTCACATAGTAATGATATCCTCCCAATGAGGCAACTGTCATTGGGACGCACAAGTTAGAGTGCACTAGATCCAAGATTTCTTTGGATCTTCTCTCACTATCTGGGAAGGATTTCTTGGCATTCTTGCTAAGTGCACATCCTCTACATGTTCCATCATGGTCTACCTGTAGCACTGGTATACTTGTAACTATGTTTTTCACTGCTGGGAGAGCTTTGTAATTTAGATGAGCTAGTCTTCCGTTCCATAGCTCACCCATACTTGCAGAGTCATGGACTAGGGCTTGGACTGGTGGAGTGTTCAGTCAATACAAGCTCTCCTCTCTCATACCAATTACTTTGGTTGTATCCATGCTTGAGTTCATCTTCCAAGCAAGTCTTTTCCATCTAAAAATGCTACTTTATATCCTTTGTCTTCTAAGGATGAGATGGAAACAAGATTTCTTTTCATACCAGGTAAGTAGAGCACATCACTTAAGTGTAGAGTATCATTAGACTCTAGCTGAAGGGAAGTAGCCCCAGATCCATTCACAATGTAGTTGGCATCATCTCCAAGTACACCACAGAGACGAGAATCTTTCTCAACTACTTCTGAGAGATTTTCTTTATATCCCGTCGCGTGTCTAGATGCACCACTATCTATGAGCCAAGATAGTGGTGGGAACCGTACTTGATAGAGATGATATGAAGAAGAATTCTGTACAATCTTCATTCTTTTGTTTCTTGTGATGATGATCTTCCTCTACATCAACAGTTGAAGCTTCATGCTTCCTTTTGTGAGAACTTCGACAGCTACTGGCATAATGACCATATTTCTTGCACCTGTAGCATTGGATTTGAGATAGAGATCCTTCTTTTGTTTCTTCTGATTTGGGGGAGGACTTGATCTCTTATCTTGATGCTTGTGAATGTATGGATTCCTTCCCCTTCCCTTGCCTTTCTTGGCATGAGATACAAACGCTTAATTTTCCTCAGGTTGAGTGCCATGAAGTCTTTGGCGTGCTGCGATTCTCGTTTCTTCCTGAATGCATTTTGCCCATAGCTTATCAAATTTGGGCAACTTGGTCCGACCACTTATAGTTTGGATAAAAGATTCCCAAGATGGTGGGAGACCATTTAAGGTGGTCATAATGAGATCCTTTTCTTCAAGATTGTCTCCACTGGACTTTAGCTTGTCCCCGGAGCTCGATGATCCTCATGAAATATGAGGTAGTATTCTCGGACTTCGTCATCTTCATGTTCGACAGTTGATTCCTCAATGTGAGAGTCACATTGATGCTACTGTGTTCAAATAGCTTCTTTAGAGTTTTGAACATCCTCCTCGCCGTCGTCTTTTCTGAGATCTGAGGAACCAAGTGATCTCTAATTGAGTCCACTAAAATCCTCCTTGCTTTGGCATCATCCTTTCTCCAGCGAGGTTTGTCTTCTTCGGCTTCTGGTTTTGGGACCTTTGCCTTTACAAACTGTAATAGGTCATTTTCTTCTAGTAGAAGAACCCTAGACTTCCATGGAATGAAGTTGGAAGCCCCTTCCAAACAATCTTCAACCTTCATGTTGGTCATCTTGACTGCAGATCTGGATCTGAGACCTTAGCAGAGGCTAGGTCAAAAAATGAAAGTTGGAGTTTTGGAAAACTGACTCCACAGATAAATGCGCCCTATAGAGTCGAGTTGAGTAGAGGTAGAGTCGAGCCAAAAATGTGGAGAAAGTAGGTCAAAACTGGAAACCCTAATTTCTGTTGCAGCTGCAGAATTAGGTCAAAATTGAAAATTTTCAGAATTTAATTCTGTCTTCACCAAAAGATGCGCCCTCCTTAGAGCGAAATTCCCAAGGCTCTTTTTCTGCCAAAAGGTTGAGTGAAGACCTTGAAAGATGAAACCCTAGTTTCAACAGGTTTCCAACAGAGTTCCGATAATGGCTTCTTCTAGCACTGCTCTGATACCATGTTAGATTTTCTTAAGCTTATAGCAGTATATCTTAATTGCATTTATCAATAGGATCACTAGAAGATAGACAAAGCACAGAACAATAAATGAGTATTTTTCACCCGGGAAATCCAAATGGGAGAAAACCCAGCAACCTTCGATCAGAGATAATAATTCTGGGATCAAAGTACAATGAAGAAAGAAAGAGAAAAATATGGAAATGCTTTCCAAAGATAGAAACCCTGAAAACAATCTTCTTTTGCAGTGTATGCGAACTTCTCTCTCTCTCAAAAAAACTGCGCACTTCACTTATGCTGCTGTGCTGCTGCTCTATGTCAAAATGAGGAGGTGTGCCTCCTATTTATACTGTTTTCCCACTAAAAAATTAATTGGGGCCGACTTCACTTGGGGGAGCAATATAATTTTATCTTTTATAATTTTATTTTATTTCTTTTATTGTTGGCTTTTCACCCCAAGGTTTACATTGTTCTTTCTAGGGTTTGTATGAATGATTACAACAAGTTCAACTCTTGAAGGAGGAAAATAAGAATAGCTTCTGAAGTTGCATAAACTCCAACAATCAGATGCAACTCTCACCTCATCCTCTGACTCTGACAACCACCCACCCGCTCTTGGACGTACAATGTGCCCTCTCAAAACATAGAGCCTATCCCTGCGATCTCCTAACAAAATGGTAGTACCAACTGGCTCATCTCTCCGATACAGGAAACATGGCCATACCTCACCATCATCCCATAACCTATAGCCTTAAAGGATGATATTGAGAGTTTGCTAACTCTCATCCCAGGAACAAAAAGCACTTTGTGTATCTCCAAGATCTCACCAAGGTTTAGTTGGAACATGACTGTTCCAACCCCTCGTATCGCCACTTGTGGACTGTTAATATCTATCTGAATATAGTGTCCTGGCCCCAACTTTGTGATAATCTGAAAGATATCATAGTTTCCAGTCATGTGTTTGGTTGCACCACTGTCAACTATCCGAGCATTCTAAAAAACAAAGCTCGCTATACTGGAATCAGTAGGGACAAGGGAAAACTCTTGTTCAAACTTCGCTGCATAGTCTTCTACTGCTACAGACTCTGCCATGTCTCTCTCTATTTTCTCTTTCTTTTTCTTAGGACACTTAGAGGCATAATGTCCCATCTGACCACATTGGCAACATCTGACCTGAATGATGTCTTTCTTCTTCTTGTTAGCTTTCGTTTCAAGTGCCATGTTCTGCTCCACTTCTTCACTGACCTGACTACCCAGAGACCCTTCTCAAATCTCTTCCTGAGTAAAGTCATCTCATAGTGTGGACCAATTGGGAAGCTTTTATCTACCTACAATGCACTTCACAAATATGTCCCACATCTTGGTGAAACCCTTCAGGGCTATCCTCACCAGTTCTGAGTTAGGGACAATATACCCTACAGCTGCTAACTCATCCTTGACTTGCGCCGCACGAGTTAAGTAGGAGGCCACACCCTGATCTTTGTTCATCTTGACATTGTTTAGCTTGTCCTTTAGTGCCATCTTGCGGTTCTCATTTTTGGCTTGAAATAACTGGTTCAGTGTATCCCACATGTCTTTAGCAGTTTTCTTCTCTGCTGAATGTGGAATCATGAATGAGATGATCTTTCACTCCATCTAGGATCACTCTCTGGGCTCTAGCTTCAAGGGCTTCAAACTCATCTAATGCATCCTGGTGTGTAGGCATGGTCATCTTGGTGTTACCAAAACTCCATATCTTCCATTCTTGTAATACGGCAGTAATCCTTACTTTCCATGGAAGATAGTTGGATCACCATCCAATCTATCCTCATACTGTATGCTCATCGTTGGAAATCACTTACAACAGATCTTAACTGAAAGACAACACAACTTCTAACTGTGAATCACAATCATGAACTCTTCTTAAGTACAACTATGATACCATGAAGAAAATAAATGACATTAACATGAAAAACTTCCATTCACACATTTTGTCAAACACTTGAATATCTAGGTTTTTTAATTAAAAATTTACTCATAAACTTAAAATGAAAACCATCACTTCAAGATCTTCTCAAACACTGAAGTATCAATCATACACATGAGACCCTTTAGAGTGCACCCTAAAAAGAGTGCATCCTAAAGAGGTGTGCCAAAGAGGTTAGAACCATAAATAATCATCTTCAAACCATTAGCAAAACCATCAACTGTTGCAAAACTATGTGTTGATTTTCCAAAACCATGAGCAAAAGAGGAGGGCAACCTTGAGAAGTCTACAAAGGTAGTTAGATTCATCAATAAACAATATAATATTCTTCCTCATGCCAAGTCAGCAAAACAAATAAAGGGAAGTGCACCCTAGAGAGATGTGTCCACTTCCAAAGCAATAAAATATAGTATAATGCATGCATGCCTCAATATATGTGTCAAGAAGGAGGGCGCTCCAAGGAGAACCAAAAAATATCTCAAAATATCCCTTATCCAAGTGTGAAACAAGGGGAATGAGCTAGGGCGCTCCAATGTTAGACCTTGTTGCCGCTCTTGACCGACGTGCGTGTGTCAAAGCCCAAAATTAGGCACATTGGCCCGATGGCAATTGCGAACAGGGGAGCCACTGTCACCATGCTCCTCTCTTCCTCGCTTCAGGTTGGCTCTTCTCCAACTCAAGGGGGGTGTCCTTGGTGTTAAGATCGCTAAGGCAGGAAACAACTTGCGGACAGGGTGATTGGAAGAGGCTCCCTTAGCGAAATGGTTGTAGCATAGAAGTATTGAATGGTTGACAGAAGGAGGGAAGGATCAAACCCCACTAATGGACCACTGCCGGTATACCTAAAGGGAAAAATGGAGTCAAGGGAGAACCCACGAGGCCTTGTGTCAAAGGGGCAGCTACCAGATCTTCTTCTTCCTAAATGCAGAAGATGCGCTATGCAAACAAAGGGGATGCTACACAATCAAGCTTGATAAAGTGTAAGCATCTAACCCGTGCATGCACACTCACAAAGGGGAAAGGCTAGCAACTGCTAGGATTTCCGCCTTTCAATAGGATGAGAGCATTTGTTTATGGTCTCCAACAAAGATATAGAAAAGAAAGAAAGCCTTTAACAACAAACACTCAATAACACAAAATCATGCCACACACCATAGAGGGCACTCAACTGAAAACCATGAAACCCAAAAAAAGAAATTTCTATTAAGTCTGGGGAAAATTCCTCCCAGTTTTTTCCATCCTTGACAAAGAAGAAGACTTGCTTCTTTTATAGGCAAAAAAAAGCCCTTATTTTTCTTGAAAAAGAGAAAGAAGGAAAAGAAAACAATAAAATAATAGGGAACAAATGGAATCAAAGATCCACTTTTGTCTCTAAAGAAAACTAAGAGTAAGTACCCCTTTATTAAAAGCAACCTAACTTAACAAACCCAAACATATCAAAGCATAAAAGGTTTAGTTAAAAGGACTTTTGCTTTGATCAATGCTGAGTATCGATGAAAGCACAGACACCAAAGACTCTGTCGAATTGGCTGTCAATAAGTGACTGTGAACCGGCAGGAGGAAGGATAACTGCTCCAAGCAGTGGCTGTCTCAGCGCGTGATAACCCTTTACGTCGTAGGTTACTCAAAAGTGTACAACTGCCACAACGAACTCGTGTTCTCCATCGGTAACTCAGACTCTGCCATCAATAAACCGACCATTACTTGGATTTGATTGCCGTGTAGTGTAGTTGTTGAGACCCAAATCTTAGCACTGAATTGAGCACGCTAGAAAACCGATTGCATGTTTAGAGGAGTTGTCATCCTCGGCGCTTTTGAACTTTGAGCTACATCATTGGCGTGCTCGAGAGACGCTCTGGAAATCCACATCACTACTCTCAAAACATCTACAAAGGATACGCCTGCAAATAGGTTGAAGTGGCAACCACGAGTTGACCTGTGCAAACTGCGGTCGTGGAACTCTCTCCATCTGGGTCCGTGGGTCAACAAGGTGGACAGTCCACGTAACTGTAACAATCCAGCGAGTAGCTAGCTGATTCCTCCTCGCTATGCATTTGCATCTCGGTTCTCTGGCAAAATTGTTTCAAATCTACAGAATCCGCGAAACAAACTTTACTTGGCGGCCAAGCAAGCAGCCAACTGCCTCAAACCGTGAAAAATATGTTTGGAAATGACTGACGATCTCCCTCGATTAGCCGCCAATGGAGCTGTGGTTCGCGTGGCGTATTTTCATTTCTTTAAATTTTGTGACTTGCTAACCAACTTCATTGATCTCCAAAGTCTGGCAATGATTCTAATCGTGGAATGATCTTGAGTGGGTGAGCTTCAGTATAAAAAACCCACTGATCAATAGGAATAACAGATGGTGGTAAAAAAAATACAAATATTTCAATGTCTCGGCCAGAAGAAAGCTTTGGCACGGATATCATCCTTTTCCCCGCTATTCACATCTCTAAGTCCCACGTAGCCAGAATCAACGCGGGCTTGTTTTTCAAATGATTGAAATATATCCCATCTCCACTCTGGATATGTTTCACTTCCAGTAATCCGCCAAAGGTACATGAGTAACTCAATGGTTTCAGGCCTCATAATGTTCCAGGATGTGCCAACCACCATATCCTCTCCTTGTATTTTTCTCTCGTCAACTTGTTCGAATTTAGTTTTAAAAGTTATAGCATGTCCAAATAAGCTCCTCTGCAAGAGAAAGATACTCTGCTGCTTTATCTGAATCATCAATGGAAGCATACCAAGAGCAAAGCGTGCAAGCTCGCCCATCTTGTCTATCAAGCCACTGCTAGACCGCTCTGTAATATAAGCATATGAAGATGGACTTGGCGACTTAATCAATTTCACTAATCTTTGCATGGACCTTTCCCACATCTCTCTGTAGTGCTTTACACCATCTGCTTTGTTGCCTTCCTTTTATTTTCATCGACCTTGGAGATGCAACTCTGATGAGGACCACTGCTAGAAGATTATATGTGCTCCCGAATTCTTTGCTATGTTTGCTGCTACAAGACTGAAAACCACTTGGACAAACCTTAGGCTGATGCTGGTACACGTCCTTTAACTGCCATGGCTAACCTCTATAACCCTGTTCAGACATGAAGGTAATAGACCTCATATGGTCAAAACAAGTTCAAACTACCACTTGGAGAGGTCAAATTACCAACAAAATGTGTGAACAAGGTTAGCACTTCTTCAAGGGGTGTTAGACATATCATAACAAGGTGGCTCATGTGTGTAATGCCCTCATATTTCCTAGGTGTTCCAACTAGAAAGCTTCAAACCCCATCACATACATAAATGAACCTATCTAGACCATATGGAAAGGGTCAATATGCAACAGAATAATGCCAATCATTTAAAGGTGTAAATTATAGGTAATATGCCATCCAAAGTCCTAGGGTTATCCACCTTAATGAATACATCATCATATAAGATCAAACCTTAAAAAACCATGAAAAAGCACCCTTTCATCTAATCATCACACCAAAGAGCAATTATTAACATTTGAAACCTAGAGAAACCCTAAGTTGATGGGTTTCCACTCCATGTAATGTAGCAAGGATTAGAAAAATGCATCAATACTAAGCAAAACTCTTCAAGAAACTCCAACAATGCCAATTTCACCAATTAAACCACTTCTAGCACGTCAAACCACCTCATTCAACACCTCCTAGCAACCACCAAAGCATCAATAAATCCAAAGTATAGTACCTACTACCTTCTCTAAGACAAATAAAAAGTGCACCCCAAAACCATCAAATCATCTAGCAATTTGCTTACTAACACATGGCAATGCTCTGGCCTTTCTTCCTACCGCGGTGACAAACAAGGGATGTCTTACTTGATGCATACCTCTTGGTTTTCTTCTTTTTTCGACTGATCTATTTGCCACTTTTTCTAAGCACTGGTAGAGATTGAGTTTTTGCACTTTCCTCATTGCTTCCCTTCTCCAATATGCCACAAGAAGGATAGAGTGGTAGTGTGTTGCGACCGTTCGCTGTTGCTCTTTTTTCTGGTGAGCAGGCCAATTTTGCCATGTCTTTTGCCTTTGGAAATGTAATCTTGCTGTTCATGGCCTTTTCCTCTTTTCCATCAAAACCTAGGCATTCATGCTTGGACCCTAGTTAAGTACAAATGGGCATAAGATGCATTTTCTCTTTCCTAGTCCTTGTCCATGGTAGCCCATCTACATCAATAGTTTCAAACCAATGCTTCTTGTATGCTTTTCAAATTCACCAAAATGCTCTTGAGAAAGCTATGAACATGATGAACTTACCATGCTTGATTCCGTAATGGTGTTGACTTCCGTAGTAGAAATCGGAGGAGCTTACTTGGTCTCTTGGATAACTACTTATAGCGTTGCCATTGCTTCCTCCTTCTCTGCCAACTCTTGTTGCAATTCAACAATCATTTAAGTGAATCTCTCCTCTTGCTAGTTATCCATCTGGGTGGCATTCTATCCCAATTGCACAAGTTGAACTTTGCGATTCTCCCAATTTGCCATGTCAACAGTGAAGGAGTCTAGGCTTTCAACAAACGGTCCTTTAGCAAAGACAACAATCTTGTAGAAGTCTTAAAGTTCTTCTCAAAGTTATTTGTTGGTCAAACATCTAGACCTTCTCCTTCAATTGCATGTTCTCTTCTTAAAGTTGTACATTGATGCCCTGTCTATCTTCCAAGCTTTCTCTTTTTGATTTACCCATGCCGAGTCAACTTTCTTTCCAAAGTTCTATAGCTGCTCATGGTCAACGATTCAACTTTTTTAATACCAATATGATCCATAAATAAGGGCCTTATAGCCCACTTGCTTCACCAACATGGATCCTTTGTGGAATTAAAATTAGTAAGCTAAACTCTAGACAATATGCACTAGGATTCTGGTGGTTTTTCGAGCGAAAATCTGACTGAAATTGTTGAAATCGCAGTTTTGGGTTGCTGGAATTGCATAAACCGAGTGCCTCAAGTGTAATCAAGGTCGCTGAATCCATTCTTGTAGTCGAAATTGCAATTCCAACAACCGAAATTGCAATTTCAGCGATTTGCACATCGCCGGATTTCGGCAAAAATCGTCGGAGAAGGTGCAAATTGTCTAGATTTTAGCTCACTTCTTAAAATTTTGGTCTTTATTCTCAGTGTTATGCAGAGATCTCTTCTTCTAAATGGCTTAGGAGGCTTCTTTGCTCAGTACAATTTTGAATGCAAACTACTCTTGTCACTATCCTCCAGTGACATGCAATGATGGTTTTAATGGTTTTGTTTGCAATGCTTTGTTTGTAAGCCAAATTCATTCACACATATTAGGTATTGTAAAGTGTAACCAAAACAAGTTTTCTTGGCATCAACTTAAGCCAACCTCTTCATTAACCAATGTACCATCACTTTAACCAAATGAGTGAATAGCTTTTTTCTTGGAACCTAAGGCAATATTACCCAACTGTGATATAGAATTGTGTTTAGATGAAGACCAGAATTGTAAATGACATACTCCTTCAACTACAAATCAAGTTCAACTTTAATAAAGTAGAGAAAGGCTTCCCTTCAACTACTAACAAATCTGAGGTGTGTGGTGGAGCTGAATGACAAAATGTCAGGTTCTATTTGTATAAGAAATGAATATAGCTCAATAGTGCTATTCAAATACAGTTGTCCAAGTGTGCATACATAGAAAACACTAAAATAAACATGTACAGTTTCAAACACAACATATATAAATCTTCAAGGACTGTCATTGCTGTCTTCAATGGGTTTTGATTAAAACAAGGAAATGGAGATCTAGATATGCAATTGCTTCTGAATTGTAGTGGTGATTTACAAATGCTACTCACAACATGAGTTCTATGCAACCCTCTTCCTTCTACTGTGTACTATATATATATATTACACCGAGAGGAGCGAGGTGCTCTACAACCCAGTATGGGGGAATATGTTGCTCTACAACGCAGTATGGAGGAAGATGTTGTCATGTAATGTAGCATTATGTCACCAAAAATAAAAAAGTAATTAATAAAATCCATGTCGACTCATAAAATAAAAAATTAAAGCCAAATGAAAGTAATTAACAAAAATCCATGTTGGCTCATAAAATAAAATAAATTAAAACCAACGTAGATCCATCTTAAACTTGGATCTATCAAGCACATGGATCAAATTTATGGAGGGGTAATTTTTTTCGATGTTTAAAAAGTTGAAGTTGAAAAAATTACACCTCAACAAATTGGATCCCTCTCGGTGCTTGATATATCCAGGGTTAAGATGGATCTATGCTGGTATAAATCCAACTCTAATTTAAATTAAAACACAAGTGATAAATATATATATGATATGACTTTATGACATGGATAAAGAGACAATTCCACAAGATGTCGATTACATTGTGTTGCCGCCTAAAAACACACTTGGACACGGGTAAGTCTCCCAACCGCTGTGTGTGTTCCTGAGGGCAACTTATGAGTTTAGAACCGAGGTGACTTATGAGTTGAGAACCCATTGTCACCTCGGTTCTAAACTCCTCCGTTTAGACCACAACTCCCAAAGGCCAAGGGGGTAGTCCCTACTTATTAATTTCTCTTTTTGAAGAATGTTTTCTGGGAGTTGTAAATTACAAAAAATGACAATCAGCATGCAGTGATACAAATATTTCAGTGTCAAGCAAACCCTTTAACAATCAACCAATAATGTATGCAAGAGAGAAATAATCAAATAATCAAAATGACCAGTGTCGTCTCTACTCGGGCTATGGAGTCACACAAATAAACTTCAAATAATTTTCCTAAAGCATCGACTCATTTACTCTAACAGATATCTAAGAACATGATGACTTCCAATAAATGAGTAAGTTAAAATTAAGCGATTGCAAAGTAGAGAAATGCAAATGATTGTAACAATGTTATGTAAGTGGTCTTGTAAGTTTTAGTAAATTTATGTCTCTCTTTGACTTAGGGAATTGTTATCACCAAACTTGTAGTTGCATCTATGAGGTGAATCCAGGATGGATGGTAGAGGGATGGACAACTAAAGAGGTGGAACCAAGATAGCCTCGACTCCCAAATTGATGGTTGTCAGCCAATCAAGGCAAATCTTCAGTTGATGTTATCTTAGCCCAAGCAAACAATGGGGGAGACATAGATCTACTCTCGGCAGGAGAGATCAGACCTAAACACCAGATCAAATCAAAGGGAGTTGAAGTACGTAAGGTGTAAGGTGGAGTAAACCCTAGATCTATGGATGACATCACAAGGTGAACTAGGGCTTGGATCAGGGGTTTATGAGATGTGAAATTTGATCCAAGTTCGAAACACAAGTGACCTATAAGCCTATTACTAGATTCGGGATCCAAGTACTACCAAAAGATGAAGATATCATCTGCCTTGAGAAACGTGACCAATGCAGGGAGGAGAAGAATAGGATTGGGGCTATCTAGTACCATAGGGTGAACTCGAAAGAAGGTATGACAGTGTCAAAGCACCCGAGCCATAAGGAAAAGATCAAATCGCAAGAGAAGGAGGCAACATGAGGGGTAGCGCTAGGGCTTAGAGAACAGTGCCTCGGGATTTGAGCCAAATGGAGTCACTTTAGCAAAACGTTTTTGAAGACCCACTTAGGGTTTGACTCGATCTACAAAACCCAGAAATGGTTAGTTCCGAGATCAAGCGGTTTGATCCATAATATTTTTTATTAGTTTTAATATTTAGGGTTTTAACATGAAAATGAAGATGCCAATGGATTGAGATCTAGAAAAGAAGCACTAACCTATATATCTTACCTGGAAAACCTTGTAGATGCCTTGATGATGATGATCTATGCCGTCCCGATCAATTTGAGAAGATTTGAGGAAGCTTTTATGTAAAATGATTTGCCCAAGGAAGCCAATGCGCCCTCTCTCCTGCACAACAAACGTCAACCATATCAGATTTGATGCGTCAAGAAAGTAGATCAAATGCTACAGAAAAATAGCAAGATGAAATCATAGATCAAAGCAAAGCCAATCCAAGCGAGTTCAGGAGCCCCTGCAAAACCACCTAAGTTGAAGTTGCCCTCCTGTAGACAAGACAATGTTTCCACAAAATATAGATCTCACAACAAATACCCAAATGCTAGGAAGCAATAGATTTTCCAATCACCATCTAAGAACATCAAATGCAAAGGAGATCCAAAAATTTCCACAAGAATAGTTTTTCTATTATCCAGATCCAAGAGCCAAAGACCCCTTACAAATGGGATGCTCTCTCCTTTAAATAGGAATGAGAGAACCAAAATCATAACCATTTTTCAAATGGGTGGCTAAGATTAAAAGATTAAAATGTTCTAATCAACGGTTGAGATGAGCTCAACATATAGTACATGGATCAATACAATAATATAATATAAAAATGGACCAAATCACCCTAGGAGAGGGGATCCCACTCAATAAAATATAAATAAAGATCATGGTGGGTCCAGGGAGTGTTAAGTAACTCTCCTAGTGTGGCCCCATGGTACAATAAAATAACATAATTTTTTAAATGCCAAAATAATGCCTTTTGTTGGAGGAAATCGTGAGCCTCCAAAAGCTCCAGAAAATAATAAATCATGCCGGAAAGATGGATGTGGGTCCATCTAAGTGCTAAAACTGCTGGAGGAGTGGAAGACATCGCTCTCATCATCAAAACTCATCCCATGCCATTTTCTTGCCTCATTAGCCCAAATCGAATTCTTCAGTAGCCATTTTAATTATTTTAATTCTACCTCGGAAAACGTGATATGCCCAAAACAAGTGGCTGAACCACCCCCCCCTCATACAATGCCTTAGGAGATCCAAACAAATCATCTCTCTGCTTAGACAGGCCATCCAACATGGCAAAACTGCACCAAAATGGTACACTGAGCCAAATCATCCCTGCAACTTCCTGGAACTGAAAGCAAGTTGTCTCATTGGACTTGGGGAGTCCAAATCCATCTAAGGTGTGCATACTCATACACGCTATATGTCTTTGCATGATCATCTATAATATCCAATATACCCAGATAGACAAAATAATAATCTGTAAATGATAACATAACCAATGATATAACCCAGGCTAACATCCATCTGTTGCAAGTGTTCAAAGGCTAAAACATGCTCTACAAATCATTCAAGTAACAATTATAACAAGTGGCATTCACTTCACTGGCGGTCTATCAACCAAATATATAGGGTTTCATTTATTAATTATAACTCAGACCAGACTTTCAAGACCACACTCACTTCATAGTTGTAATCAATTTGCTAGTGAAGGGTGAAGGTTAAAGTTCAAAAGGCTAGGCCAAAGGGTGACCTCCAACTCAACACCGTGACACTTTGGATATGGAAAGGGGATACTCACTCTAGCATATGTCGAACAAGCAACACACAGGGGGTGGCAGTGTCTCACAGATGGATAAGTTACGTTCAGAGGTGCTTATTCACCTTGACAAATGCTCACAATCCAAATCAATACAAGTGAGGCCGGCAATCCTTAGATATAACTTTAGGAACCATTGCTTTTTTGGGCCTTTGATTTTCCATAGCCTTGGTCCATGCATTTATTAATAAGAATTTTTATTATTTTAGGCTTCATGCATTCATGTATGTTTAAAAACACTACTTTTCATGAATGTTTTAAGATATTCGTTTCTTTATACTTCAAGGCCAATTTCATTAGGCTTGCCTTGCATTCATGTATGTTTAAAAACACTACTTTTCATGAATGAGCATTTTCATAAGATATTCATTTCATTTCCAAATACATTGTATTGATGGCAGTGCTATTTGTTTTAGGTTTAGCCAACACAACCTCGGCAACTTAGAGCCGAGACACAAATAAACAGGGAAGCTTGTCCAACAAAGAGGCTCTAGTGGGTAAAGGTCCTCCATGCCACAAGTCAAGTAGTAGGTCGGGTCGGAAACATAACTGGAAGGTAATGGATGGGTGGAGACAATGAATAATGAAACCAACACTAGCAAGCCAAAGTATGGTGGGAATGACTACCTCTATTCTCCCTAAGGAGGGTAAAACCAATCAGTATGGATCAAGAACTTCCAAGTCTGAGTAAGGACATACATACATAATATCAATACATCCAAGTCCACATATTTATATGCCCGCCAAATCATGACATTAGATGCTAATGCATGTCACAAGATGAGTATAAGAGCAATAATAACCATAACACAAGATAATATAAGCCGAGTCATAAACATGCAAATAATCCATCTGAACCAACATCTGTCCAATGAGAGAACACTGATACAACTCTGGGCACTACTAATTGCTCTGCAAATGGCTAAACGACTACATTAGTCCTCAAATATGAGTGTCTTGAGACTTAGTCATGGCATGGGGGAGTACTATAGTCCATCGATCAAACAATGATCCATCATAGATGCTCATCTCAGCATCTCATATGTAGGGGAACTAGATGAAAAGTGTACTGAAATTTGAAAAATAGAATATGGTAGCCCATCTACTATATATGTGATAACAAGAATTAAGGTGTTTGTTGCAAAGAAATGAACTGTTCTAGATGTCTATCCCAAGAGACTATCTCCTTCGATTAGAGAGAGAATGTCGGGTGTTCAACATGGGAACACAAGGTCCCCACCCAGCTCCACGAGTCAAACTTGAAACTTGCTGGGTGCTCAATTGGAGGACACAAAGTGCCACGAAGCCCCCTACAGCCTCTACTCCACTAGCTCCACAGGTCAAGCCTCTTTTTCTCCTTTTGTAATGAAGATACTTATCTGGGTGCCTATTAAACTAGCTAACACAAATCTTCTCCCTTTCTTGTCACCCAAGGTCGGATCAACCGACAAGGGGAGTGAATACGGGGCAAAGATTGAGGCAAGGTTTATTTTAAACGAAATGAAAAATTAAACAATTATTAACAATGCAAGCCATCACGATATTGCAAGGGTGGCATAGCCGAATCACTTGCAAGGTGTGAGCAAACAAAAATGAAAGAAATAAAGATACAAGCCAACACGATTTCACAAGGATGGCAAAGTTGAATCACTTGCAAGGTGTGGGCAAATGAAAATAACAAAACAAAAAAAACACTAGCCAACACGATTTTGCAATGATGGCATAACCAAATCACTTGCAAGGTGTGGGTAAAAATAAACAAGAAAATAAAAACAAAATGAAACTCTAACTAATCTAGACCCACGCCAATTAATGATTGGTTATGCAAAGGTGGGCAAGTCGAACTTCTATTGCTAGCAATGGATAGCAAATACATGAGACTTGATTTAACTGAAAATGCAAGGCAAGAAATCAAGTCCAAGAGACTCTCTTGGACTTGTTACAAAGGCTGAAATTTCAGCGTAAAGAAAGAGGTAAAATGAGTGAGAAAAACTGTTTTTTTTTTCCTTTCTTGAGGTGGTCTTGAAGCTCTTCCTTTGGGGTGGCCTTAAAACTCTTTTATGGCTGAAATTTGATAGAGTTTTGCCTTGTTTTGTTACTAACCTGCTAAAAACCAGCAAACAAAAAATGATAAAATGTGCCCAAAATCACTTTAGGGAAGTTAGTATGTTAGTGCAATATATATACAAAATTTATACAAAGTTGTCAAGTAAATAATGTTGAGATAATTTGAATGAATATGAATAAAAATCAGACTTGAAGAACCCAACCAACTAAGACTAAAACACAGAAATTTATGTGTAAAGAAAGAGGAAATTTCGTCCTTGGCTCTTCAAGAAATCAAGCAATGGGGCATCCAAGCTTGGAATACCACTCCTCAATCTGTATACTTGCAACTAATATGATTTTTACTACCAAACTACAAAGAGGTGAGAACTAAATGATGAGCAAAGAAATCATAAATTTTGAACTAGAAAAGATATGAACTTCTTTAGCTACAAGAAAGAGAACTCACAAAATCTATGGAATACAAATACCATAAATCTTACCAAAGCAAATTAGTATGCTTCTGTGGCCTCCCTAGCTTATGTAGTTACTTGAGCATAGAAGCAAACTATCAATTAGCACAAAGGACACCAAATTCCTCCATAGATTTTTTATTAACAAAGCCAAATGGCTGAAAATTACAATGGTCAAAACAAGAGCTATGGAATGAGAGCAAGAGAAAGAATGAGAGCATGAGCAAGAGAGTGGGTGAGTGTGTAACCCAAATGAGGAGGGGAATCCTCCTTAAATAGGAAAAATGATAGAGAGAGGTTCTTTGCATGCTAGACAAGTGTCACAAGGGAGAGAGAGGGACCCAAGAGAGGGGGTGAATTTGCTCAAGGAGGGCAAAACCATGGTTTGGGATCTCAAATATGGGGAGAGAAACCCCAAATTTAATGCATTTAACCTTATTGCTATGTCAAATGGGGAGGAAACCACCATAGTGGGGCCCCTTCCATTGACTTTAGCTCACCCAACCAACAAAAGAGAGAAGGGGGCACCCCGCTAGATTCGGTAACTCAAAACTTGTTACATGTTTGCTTGGGGGCCCCCCTTTGTGTCTTAAAATTGTCTTAGGATCCTAATATAAACATTAGAACCTTTACTTGGCCACCCCAATTTCCTGATTTCCATGATTGATCTGGGCAAAGGTGACCAAAACCATAGTAATACTTGTCTGAATGACTTCAAACTTGGCCCAAGGGTGTAGGGGTTCTCATGCTATTTGTCTTGAGCTAAGCTGCAGGGAATCGCTCCTCCCCCTCACGAATCGCTCCCGATTCGCTCTCGAGGAGGAATCTCTCCCGGAATCGTGATTCCTCATCGATTCCTCCCGGGAGCGATTTTCGGAATCACGATTCCTACCAAAAAAAACACGCTCCCTGAAATTTCGGAATCGATTCGGAATCGACGCTCCCAGAGCGATTCCTCAGCCAAAAAAACGCTCCCTGACCGATTCCGCGTTTGGAAAAATAAATTGTTTTTTGATGGTTTCCTAGGGTTTAATTAGTGTTTATAAACACTATTGGGCACTATTTGGACTCATTCTATTGCTCATTTGCTTGTTTTCATTTTTCTTGCTAGGGCTTTGAGTGGCTTTGCTAGTTGTTTGAGAGCAAATTTGTAGGAGCTTGGAAGGGATATTGGAGGGGAGATTGAAAGCTTCTATTTGTGAGAGTTGGGAAGGAAGATTGAAGGCTTCCATAGAGACATTCAACCATCCTTGAAGAGCTAAAGAGGTAGGCTCTAAAAACCCAATCTTTGTTTGTTTTTGAAAAAAATATTTCACTGTGTTAAAATTTTAAATCTTGTATGTGTTTTTTTCCTACCCTTCCCAATTTCTTCTTCTCCATCATTTTATTGTAGGCAAGAAGTGATTCTCGTATTGAATCAACAAGCATGATGGGTATGTGGTTTTTGTGGTTGGTTTTGATTCTTCTCATGATGGTGGTGGTGGGAAGTAGATTTGGTGGTAGCAATGATGAAGATGAAGAGATAGGGAGCCACACATACCATGGAGAGGAGGAGGAAGAGGGAGAAGAGGAGGAGTAGGAGGAGATTGAGAGTGATGAGGGGCTGAAAAAAGACACAACACCTTTGTGGAAGTATGTGACAAGGCTTGGGGGAGGGAGAGGGGGTGGAACCACAAAGTTTACATGCTGCCTCCATTGTAATAAAACTTACATAGGTTCATATACCCGTGTGAGAAAGCATTTGTGTGGGATTATGCCATGTGATCAAGGTAAGGCTACTGGAGTCAAAACATGTGACAAAGTGCCAGGTAAAGAAAGAAACAAATACAGGATGGAAGAAGAAGGCTACTCAAAACAATTCCAAGAGATCAAGGGTCGAATCTGAATCCCCACAGAGAATGTTTAGTGGTGGATCTGGATCATCATCCGCCCATGCTAGTGGATTCTCCCCTATGCGAAAAACATTATCATATTTCCTTGACCTTGGTTGCAGAGATCAGTGTTTTAAAACTCGGTCCGAGCCACTCGAGTTAACCCTGAGCCGAGTCGAGTCAGCCTTTAACTCGAGTCAGGTGGCTGGTTCGGTACCGAACCAACCAACTTGGTCGAGTTAAAGGCCAACTCGTCGAGTTGGACCCGAGCTCAAATTTTTTTTTAAATTAAAATTTATTAATAACTAACTTAAAATCTAACCTAACCCCTAACCTAATCACTAACCAACTACCATAACACTTACGACCCAGTCGAGGAATCCGTGAGTGTGGCCCGTGGGTGCTCGGTGGAGGCTCTGCACAGTGTAGACGGAGTGGAGTTTGTTGCAGCCTGCATGGAGTTTGAACTTTGCTCAGTGTTGCTTCTTGAGGTTACAACTTACGACCACACTATAGGTTTGAAGGTGCCAGTGTTTGAACTTTGAAGTTACAGCATACAGCATGAAGGTTTCAACTTTGAAGTTTGAACAGCCTTACAAATTACAATTATAATTTAGTGATACATTATACATTGTAATACATTATACATTAGGCTGTAATACAATTATAATTTAGTTGAACAGCCTACATGTATGTATAATGTAGTTATAATTTATAAATTACAATTAAGTTTTAATTTTTATAATGTAGTTATAATTATAACAGCCTAATGTATCACAATGTATTGCAATTATAATGTATAATATATAATGTACATTGTATAGTTATAATTATACATTAAACCGTACTTTTTTGCTTGCAATTTTGATATGTTCACCTTTATATGGTATATATATGATCATACTTCGGATGTTTTGTCTCTAATGCTTTGGAATGATGGATTATAATCTTTAAAATATATTTTTTCTTTAAAAATTAAATATTTTATGTATTTCTTAGTAAACTGAGTCATTAAAATCAAACCGGCCGAGACATTGCCGAGTCATTGCCGAGTTGACCCTCGGCCGAGTCCGAGTCCAAGTCCGAGTTTTAAAACATTGGTAGAGATGATGTGGATGCAAAAGTTTACAGGTTTCTCTATGCATGTGGTGTGCCATTCAATGTTCTTCGCTCACCCTATTGGCATGAAATGGTACAAGCCATCAATGGTGCCCCTAAAGGATATAGGAGCCCTGGGTATGGCAAAGCTAGAACCGTGGGACTTGATAGGGAAAGAGCCAAAATCAATAGTGCTCTTGGAAAGTTTACAAATGATTGGTCGTTATATGGGGTATCCATTGTATCGAATGGGTGGACAAATGTTAAAGGCAAGCCATTGATAAATATTCTTGGTGTGTCTGCTAGTGGTGCGGTCTTCCTTTCAGCTCAGGACTACTTAGATCGCTACAAGACTGGTATCAATATTGCACAACCTTTACTTGACACCATTCAAACGATTGGGCCATACAATGTCATTCAAGTCATCACAGATACTGCTAATTGCAAGGTAGCAGGAGCAATCATTAAGGATAAGTATCCCAACATATTTTGGTTAGGGTGTTTGGTTCACACATTGAACCTTTTGATGCATGATATTGTTAAGATGAAGGACCCTAGTTACCGATGGATTGGTGCCTTGTACAAGAGAGGTAAGAAAATGATAAAATTTATCACCAATCATAGCATGGCACACCACATTTTTCGCAATCACTCTAGGTTGGAGTTATTGAAGATTGCAAAGACTAGATTTGGTAGTTACGACCTCACCTTCAGGAGGCTTTTGAAGGTAAGAGAGGCATTGGCTAATATGGTCTCAAGTGATTCATGGCAGGGATTGAAAGACAGAGTTGCAAGTGCATCTGATAGACATGACTTTCAGGATGTGGAGGACACCGTTCGTGATGTTCATTTTTGGACACAGGTTAAATATGTTCTATAGTTCACCAAGCCTGTTTATAATATGATTTGTTTCGCAGATACAGATCAGGCGGTGATTGGGGAGGTGTATGAGCAAATGGATAACATGCTTGGTCATATCAAAGACATTGTTGAGCAAAGAGATGCAATCTTGTATGACCATATTCATAAACATGTGGTCAAAAGGTGGGATAGTTTGAATGTTCCACTCCATGCCCTTGCATATGTCCTTACCCCAAAATATTATTCTCCATCTTGGTTGGCCCAACCTGCACTTGGTGGTGGAGTTAGGAAAGACCACACACAGATCCAGAGGTGCAAAATGGATATATGCTTGCATTAGACAAGTTGGTCCCTGATGAGGAGGAGTGTGCTCAAGTACGGAGTGAATTGAGCCAATATATCAGTGAACATGGAGACTTTGGTACCTTGCATGCAACCAAAGATCGAGAGAGGTTGGATCCTATCCGTTGGTGGAACATGCATGGCAGTGGTGCCACATATTTGCATAAATTGGTCGTGAGGGTGCTTTCACAGGTTGTCAATAGTTCTTCTGTAGAGAGGTGTTGGAGCACCTACAGCTTCATCCACAACGTCAAGAGAAATAGTTTGAATACAGAACGGGCCGAAAGTTTGGTTTATGTGCACTACAACCTGAGGTTGTTGTCCCATTATTGTGAAGCGGCCAAGAATGATAGAATTTTTTTGACTTGGGACAACAATCTAGAGGAGGCTAATGTGGAGGATGGAGCCATTGCATTAGAGCGCTTGGAGGATGAAATATTGGGTGATCATGAGGGTGATCCTCATCCGATTCATACGTCAGAGATGCCACCCCCAACCACCACCAGGTTTATAGATGCAGGAGTTTTGCCTTTAGCTTCACAATGTCCGACAATCCGTGGGGGCCATTCATCTTCTTCTCGTGTTCCACGATCACTTCCACCAACTCATATTCCACCTAGAACACGAGAAAAAAAATTGGAAGTTTCTCGTGGCAAGAGGAAAACTTAGTAGATAGTATCATAATACTTTGTATTTCATGTTTATTATGGCCTATTTTGTAAACATTATGGCCTACTTTGAAGTTTGAAGTTTGAACTTTAAATTGTTGACTGCATCTTGATTCTTATCATCTTATTATCTTACAACGCTTTGGTATTGAATATGATATTATGATGCTTTGTTTCATTTAATGGTTGATGTTATTTGTTAGAGTCTAGACTGTTAGATTTTGTTGATGGAAAATATTATATGTTGAAATTCGAAGATTGATGTTGTTGATGATTGATCATTTGATGACAATGCTACAAGTCATAGCTCCTAAATGATTGATGTTATATGTGAGATGTGTATTAATGGTTATATCTATGTTTTCTATAGCTAATTTGGTATAATACATGTTTTTTTAATATATATGCATCAAAATATATAAAAATATATATTATATAAAAAACGCTCCCGAAACGCTCTCAAATCGAAATCTTTTGAAAATTTCGCTTTTCGCTTCCATTCCCGCTCCCCGCTCCCCGCTCCCAACAACCTTGGTCTTGAGTACCCATACCCCTATACAACATTAAAAATGACCAAGTAACCCTCTTTTACATTACAGCAAATTGTCCTGAGTGACAATTTTTAATGACCAAAAATTAAAAAAACCTTTCCAAAACTTAATGAAATTCCGCAACACTCTAGATAATGTCTAGTATGGTAATATAGAACATTCCTAGGCCCTAATCACTCGATGGACTCGATCACTAGAACACCTTTCACCACTTTGGAGGTAATTTTGAGTGAAAAACTGAAATAATTAATATCTCTAAAAAGAAATTTTAACTATCCAAGTGAAAAAAACACTCGATGAAAGGACTTCCCTAATGACTAAGTCTTACGTGATCAAGTTACAAAAAACTAGACCTTCATGCTGACATATCCTTACAAAATCCCCCGTAGGGGGCGGAAATTTCATAGAGAGAAGAGAAGAAGAGATGCCTCACTTGATATAATAATTAAGTACTTCATTCTTATCTTCAAGGCACATCCAACATGTGCATGGTACATCGTTGTCCACCTAGTTGGTTTTGGTGGTCAACACATTGAACCATGACATACCCATGACAACTTGAACCACCAATTGGATGGGAGGACATAGCATGTGAAAAAGATTTATGGTCTCACTTTCTCATTCCCTTGATGGCTCAGACATTGACTCAACAAATGGCCCAACAACCATGCAAACGCGGAGCATACAATCCCAATGCAACTAACTAATGCTCAACCCAATCGTATGACCCTAGTAGGAGAGAGATGGCCTTCCTGAGGATCATGTGACCCGTATAACTTATGTACGGCCTCCAAAAGCTGTAAAAACCTATGTGAAGCTTCAAAGAAGATTCATGGGCAGCATACAGCCTCCAGTTTGTTTCTTAGTGTTGTATGAAGGCTGGGTTATGATGACAATGGTCTCAAAAATTGAATTTTGTTGTTCCTTACGAATTAAATTAGAAACTCTGCTAGATAATTGCAACCACTACTTTATGATAGTCCTTGTTCTCAAATGTCAGAGTAAAATGAAAGGTGGGTAATACAGAGCTGTTGGCATTCATCAATTCTTAATGAAGTATGGAATTCTGAGTGAAGTAATAGAATTACGACTGAGAATTCATCGTTAGAACCATTAATCCAACTACAGGCAGCATATTGAACACATGAAAGCACCAATAATTCATCACACAAGACACAATATTTACCTTGGAAACCCAAATGGGAAAACCAACCTTGAATGGTTGCTCAGTTTTCATATCTTAAGTTGCAATGTAACTCATGGCTCTATGGCCATCCAACAATTTACATAGGCAGGGTCTTATGCAACCTTGCCTCTTGGCCAACAAAAAGGCCTTTGCAAATGGAATTGCAATAAGATATATGCAGAGTTGGGGCAATGGGAAGGCCAAGCATCCTTATTCTTTTATTTCCGATTCCCCAACTTTCTCCCTTATTTATTTTTATTTTTCTCTTTTTCTTTCTTACATTTACTTTCCATATTGTTGCATTGCCTTTTCTTGTTTTCTACATTTATTAATTGTCAACTTTGTTTGGGTGTGAAGAGTTTGATAAACCTGTGTAAGAAAAACAATACCAAATTCTAAAACACAAGAATCAATGGTTCACACACACAATACACAGATTTACGTTGGAAACCCAAAACCAGGAAAACCAGCATGGTTGAGGGTTTCTCCACTATCTATCCCATTGTATTATCTTTTCTGTTTACAATACAATATTATAGCATCCAAAGCTGTTATCCATTAACCTGGATTAGATAACAACCCTTATTCCTTAACCAAAATTACTTTACAATGGGCCAAAAAAACATTGGCTGAAAAGGATGAAAAAAAAATGACCCCTTTGCTCTAGGAGCCTACAAAGGGTACAACACATATCTGATAGGGTGTTCTGAGTCTCACAACCATTCATGTTGTTCCGATCCATTTCAGATCAATAAAACTGTTTTCTGCCTTGTATTCTTGATATTTGTATGCTTACAAGTCTTCAAAGAAAGAGAGTTTATATTACTTACTACTATGATCAGAAAAGGATAAAGCATAAACTCCTAGAATGGAGGTAGATGCATAATAGATAAACCTTTTCTGCAGTATAGTACAGTCATGAAAGTAGATGCATAAGGTCAATGAAAAATGTTGTATGTTTGTTCTTTACAAATAATTAATTAGTAAAGAACTTAATGTCAAAAGACATATAAATCCATGAATTGTTATGTAATGAAGTCTTCCTTCAAGCGGAATTGCTTTCCAGTGGAGACTTTTCAGTGAAGAGTATGTGGCTATTACACACGACTAACATTTGGCTATCATCCATGTTTCAGGCTAAAGCAGATGGGTTTCAACCAGGAGGTGCAAGCTTGCATAGCTGCATGACCCCACATGGGCCTGATACTACCACGTTTGAGGTGGGTTTTCTTGCATTGCAGATACTTGAAATGAAAGACATGAAAACATTTATTTGTTTCTGTCAGCTTACAAACTCACAAATTTGCTTTGCCTTTTCTACGTGGTTTCAGAAAACTATAGCAGAAGAGGACGACGCAAAACCTACCAAGTTAAGAGACACCATGGCCTTCATGTTTGAGTCATCTTTGATTCCCAGGATCACACCATGGGTTCTCAAATCTCCTCATTTGGATAATGATTATTACAAGTGCTGGACTGGTCTCAAGTCTCATTTTCACCACGAACATCTTCCTGAAAACGGGGAATTATATAGTTAGTAACTCTATTTCTGTAAATATGGTGACCACATATAATAAGACTTGTACCTATGATTAGTTAATTAATCCTATTGTAATTAGTCTGTTACATCAATTGTATGCAGAGTTATTGGGTGGGAGGAATGTATAAGGTTAAATAAAATACAACTTTCTGTCGAATGTATGGGTCCTGTAATTCACTATATGGTGCTTACCAAAATGGGACATTCTGCCTCTTAGCTATTTTTGAAAAAGAAGCAATTCTTGTAATTAACATTTTAAATGATGAACTTATATCTTGTAGCCAAAAATGTTTACATATTGAGGATTGCGTCTTCGTTGGTCTAACACTATTACTATGACTGTGTTGAGATTTGGCTGAAAATAATAATGCAATAGAGTGTTTTGGAGGTTAAGTTTTGATGCGTAGACATATTTGTTGTGAGATTGTTTTATTAGCTTCACACAATGTATTGTTGGTTCAAATGAATATTGAAGGTTATTTTGATAGTGAAAAACAAAGATGTGTCCTCAAAATTGGTCATAAAAAGGAAATGTTGTCATGGCAATGGTGGAGAAAACATTTTGATTTGTAAATGTAGTCTTGGGAGTGGTGGAGAAAGCATTTTGATTTGCAAGCAATTGTTTAGTACATAGATAATTATTTCCAGAAATAACAGCAATCTAAATAATCTTAGATTTACATCTATAAAACACATTTAAAACTGTTATTTTATATAGCTTCCTTTAAATTTATAGAAGCAATCTTAGATTCACATCTATAAAACGAATTTAAAACTGTTATTTTATATAGCTTCCTTTAAATTTATAGAAGCAATACAACTGCTACAAAGAGGTGTAAAATTTTCCAAAGCTTAAGTGACTACTACTGTCCTTGTGTTCTTAACTAAACAAGATTGTTATTTAATTGCAGAAATTAATTTATTCACATTGCAACAATTATAGATATAGCTGGAAAATAAATAATGGAAAGTCAATACACAATACACAAATAATCTGCATCCTTCAAATAAATTTTTCATTAATAATTCAACGCTTACAAGGAAACCTCCACAGATTGTCAAAATAACATCTATATAGTACACCTGAACGAAACAAATCAGCACACTAAGAAAAATCTGCATGCCCAAAACTGAGAAAACTATTTGTATGTTATTGTCCATTGTAAAACTTGTCCATATGACTACATCGTACGATTCTATATATTTACTTGTACAAATCCATACAATTGTATCAAATTTGTCATGTACAGACTTGCTCACTGATCTTTCCCTAGTTGCAGGACAAGCTCATCTTCAGTGCTCTAAATCTGCTCCACAAATGAATTAAATAATCTCTTGACAAATTGTCTTTGAGTGAAAAATGAATGTGCCTTAAACCTCTACATTGACTTAGACTTTATACTTGAGCTAAAACTCTACTATATGAAAACCCTAGTCTCACAGTGAGATATCCAATTAAGATTAGTCTGAATAATTAATATGTATAAAAGTACACATTATCAGACTCGACAACTAAATATGAGACTTTCACTTTATTATTAAAGTGAATTACAAAATAGATTTGACTTGAACAACTTTCAACACGTTTGACATTAAACTTGTGTTGTAGTTCCTACTCAAGCTACAATCTTCAACACTCCCTCTTAGCGAGTGTTGTCGCCCGAAACTGGCACGCGGGTGCCGAAAGCCCAAACTGCGGGCACGCCGGCCTGGCGACAACCTCTCGAGAGAGAGGCCAATGTCACCACACATTCTCTCTCCTCGCTTCAGGCTGGCTCTTCTCCAGCTCTAGGGGGGTTTCCCTAAGTTCGGATCTCTAAGGCAGGTGCAGTTGAGGGCAGGGTGATCTGAAGAGGCTGCCTTAGAGAAACTTGGGTAGCAGAAAGGAAAATAAGTCGGATTGATGGGCAGGAAGGGAAGGGAGGATCAGTCCTCGAGGGAAAGGCCAGTGCCAGTATCAGAAGGGAAAATGGAGGCAGAAGGGGACTCAGAAAGGCTTTGCGTTTTGCAGAAGGGAGATCAGGCTGGTCCGCTCCATAATCAGAGGCCAGGAGAATGGTAGTATAACTGACTACTTTCCATTACTCCCAGACCTCCGAGAACATAACGGCGACAAGCAACTTGGCAGCCGCAAATGCTTGCTCAACGTGCTAGATTATTAGCCTTCTATGCCGGCTTAGTCTACAACTTAAGAAAACACAAGATTACCACTGAAAGACCCAACATGTCCAAAAAGCTCAACAATGAATTTCTTTATTAACTCTGGGGAAAAATCCTCCCAGCCCAAAAACTTTCCATCTGTTTACAATGAAGAGCTATGCTCTTATAGGCCCAAAAAGACTCTCCAAAAAGTCTAAAAATTAAAATGTAATAAAAAAATAAAAATAAGGAAAAAGTGGTTTTAGATCCACTTTTCTCTCCTAAGCAAATATGTGACCAATTTTTTATTAAATGGAACTCATGCTTTGACTAATTATTACATGTCAAAGAAACTACACGTAACCCCAACAGGACTCAACTTCTCTGGCAGTGG
>LPNX010459074.1:103308-125119 GCA_001517045.1 Pseudotsuga menziesii | reverse complement strand
ATAACTCAATAACATAGTCATCATTTCCAGTATAAGTGCTCTGCAAATGAACACCAACAGCCGCATTCAGGCCAAACATTCGTGCATAATGCACAAGGGAGTATTCCATAATATTGAAGCTTTTCACATCACTTGAAAAGTATGGTTGGTTGGAGGCAAAGGATTTTCCTGGAACTCCCTGGCCTACCTCCAAATGGTATTCAGAGCAAGCAGCCCGGTAACCTAATAAGTGACTATCTGTCACATAATATGCCATATGCTGAATTGACAAGCATGTTCGTCCTGTGTTCTTATTTAAAATTTTATAGCTCTTTTTACTCGAGTTCTCATCAACTGGGAGATTTGAATGTCTGCATGGAATCCACGTCTGAGCTAGTGGCAGTTTGTGAGTCTCGCAAACTGCTGTCACGACTTCTAATATCTCATCTAGAACAGAAAGACAGTACCGACAAGTAATCTGTGATCTGGGATGATCCCATACCTCTTGGGAATTTAAATTCACAGTCTGCAGCTTATCCAGGAGCTCTAATCCAATGTGCTAACAGGTAGTCCCAAGTTGTTCTTGCTGGAAACCCCATTGTACAAGAAGAATCGCTCTTGCCTTTTCAAAGCTAACAATAGATTCCAGCCGTTTGCGTATAGCACTACTCAGTATGAGCTCGTCCATTGATGTCTTTGGAACAACCTTGTCTGTGAATGACTTCATCTGCACTACCAATAAATCTGAAGTTATCTCCATATTTTTTAGCAATAATACTAGCATTTCAGCCACGGACTGAATGGTCTAATTTGTATATTTGAACAGTTTTCTTCACTTCCCTTCACCTTTTGTTTGGCACTCTGTTTTAAATACAAGACCACAGTCTTCAATAAGGGCATACTTTTCCACTGTGTGTTAGAATCTGCACTTTTACTCAAGCAGTCATGATACTGCTGCTTTGTTGATATCCCTGTCAAATTCGGGGTAACAGCGAGGAAGGGATTTTGCACCAACCTAGTTGTCTTTGAATGCTTCAAACTTCCCTTTTGTCAAGGGCTTGGCTATAATATCAACAATTCACTTATTTGTGGGTATATACTAGAGCTTTGTTGCTTTCGTCTGAATTTTGTCTTGAATGAAGTGATACTTGATCTCAACGTGCTTGGACCTGTGATGAAACATTAGATCTTTAAAGAGTTTGATATAGCTTCGATTATCATAGTAAATCACTGTGGGATCTAATGCTTGATCAAATAATCTTGCAAGGAACTTGCGAAGCTAGATGGTTTCACAATTAGCAGTACTGGCTACCATATACTCTACCTATATTGAGTTGAGTACCGCAAAGTTTGCTTCCTGTTGAACTAGGATATCATCATTGGTCCCAAGCTATCCAATATGATGATTCCAAGCTAGAGAAACACCTTGCGGTGCTCTTCTTGTTTGATGCACCACTTGCCCAATAGAAGTCTGTATGTCTTCATAACATCACCTTACAATCTTCAAGATATCCCAATCCATACTCCACTATTCATCTTAAGTATCTGAGCACATGTTTTGCTACTACCCAATGCTTATGGCTTGGATCCATCATGAATTGACTCATGGTGTTCACTACAAAACATATATATGGCCTAGTGTTGATATGATACGTCAAGGAGCATATCCGTCGTCTATACAATGTGGGATCCACCAAATCTGAATATGAAGCTATTACCTTCAAATCAGTGATCATAGGAATGGCCATAGATTTGTAGTCGTCCATCCTAAATCACTTCAGGATATCGATTGCATACTTAACCTTGCCCAAGTTAAATCTCCCACTATCTCTCCCAAACCTTTAGTCCCAAAAAGTAATTTATAATATCAATGTCTTTCATCTCGAACTCAAACACCTCATCTACTTGGCAATGAATTTTTTTGTACTTATAAGAAACATTTCATCTACATACACCACCAAAATAAGTAGATCAACCTCAACAAATATGAAATATAAGTTGATATTTGATTGACCATTGTTGAAACCCATACTCAATAGGTATCCATTGATTCTAGAATACCACCAAACCCATAATCAATAGGTTTCCAGTGATCCTGGAATACCATGCTCTCGGTGCCTGCTTGAGTGCACACAAGGCCTTTTTCATCTTATGCTCACGAGACTCCTTCCCACTGATCTCAAATCCTAGAGGTTTCTCTAGGTACACTTCTTCCTCAATCATCCCATTGAGGAAAGCTATCTTCACATCCATATGATGTATCCTCCATCCCATAACAGAAACTAAAGACATCACTAATCTAATGGAAGTGTGCTTGGAAACTGCAACAAAAATCTCCTCATAGTCCACTCCCTCTTTCGGGGAGAACCTTCTCGCCACAAACCTCACTTTGTACTTCTCAAACCTCCATGTTTGATCTTGCAAAGACACATAGAAGTCAATATCAACTCCCCTTTAGACTAAGCATAATGTTCCATACATCATTCTTCATGGAGGTGTACTCCACCATAACATCCCTCCAAACCTGTTGGTTGACTGCCTCTTGAGAAAAAGAGTGCTCAAAATCTACGATCCTACTTAACAAAGCCATGTAGTTTGTAAACTTGTTTGAAGGTCTACTCTCCCTAAATGTGTTCCTAGGAGCCTCAACACGCTCCTGAGCATCCCTCAATGTCTGAGTGAACCATTGAGGTCTCTTGCCACATTAATAAGTAGTTTAGGTTAGGCGTAAGTTTTCAATACATTGATAAAATAGTAGTTGGTGTCAGGTGAAAATGGTACAATATTGGGATAATATTCCATTATTATGACTATGTTGTAAGTTTGGATTACAAAGATGCAAGGATTCAATGGAAGTAAAAGTTTCAAAATTTAATGCAAAATATAAAATTTGAACCATTTTCTATTAGCTAAGATTAATTAATTTATTTTCAACATAGATTAACAATCTTTTTCACCCTAATATATTCAACATTTTGTTCCTACAAATCCAAATCCAAGGTCAGATATTTACAAGTTAATCCTTTGCTAGTGTTTAAATGACTAACTACAGTTTTTTCGGCAACAACCTTTTATATCGTATCATTATTACATTTTTAGGTTTGACTAAGGATAACCTTGTACATGAAGGCCTAAGTCCCTATTTGGGAAAGCACTCTTATTTTGAGTTGGATATTTATACATCCACTCTCATTTGTATTCCTCATTGAGGAGATAATCATTTTATAAAAGATGTTTGCTTAATGGAACCATCTAGTGTTGTGCTCTCTCTTGTACTTGGATTTCTTTTTCTTTCCGGTGCACTCATTCTTGGGCTGTTTCTCTCCTAGTCTCATACATCTCTTTAAGTCTTGCAATGCCCTGGTGTCGGTTTATGTTTTTTTTAATTGTAGAATTTGGATTTATGTTAGTTTTGTTTGATTCTCTTGCCATCTCTTGTGAATCTCAACAAGGTATCACATGTGTAAATTTCACCTACTCAATTTAGTAGTTGATTTAAACATTTTTGGCTAGTGGCATCGCATAAGATTTCTTCGCTATAGTGGAAGTAAGCTTTTTGGATCACATTTTTCTAGTTTTTCCTAGGGTTTAAAACCTCTTTCAAAGCCAATGCCTATTTTTCTAGGGTTTTTCCTAAGGCTTAAACCCCCCTTCAAGGCCAAGGCCTCTTTTAGGGTTTCCTTGGGGTTTTCCCAGATTTTAAAATCTTCTTCAAGTCCATCACCCTTCTTTCCTTTGTTATTTAGTGAAAGGTAGCACATTGCATAGTTTTTTTGGAAGAGGTTGATACTTCTCTTCCCCTCTTAGTTCTATCAAGGCGAACAATATGAAGACTTTGTTTTTCTTCATATACAGGCTTCATCTTTGTTTCATTGTCGAACATTAGGGACTCAAAGTGGACATTTCCCTAATTAAATGGGCCTAATTATACTATTTCAATGCATTTGTCCTTCATGAAGTAAGGTTTTGTGGATGTACCTAGAGAAACATCTTCCTCTTGAGATAGGTGGAAATTATGACCTCATACCTTTTAAGAGGGATGAAACTTTCATACTAATCACCCTATATGTTTAGCTAGATTTGATTCATAACACCAAGGACAACAAAAATATGAAGAAAATCTAGGAAACTTTCAAGACACTCTTTGTATTGAATACCTATCACGTATCTAGAGTCGACATTGAGCTTTCTAATCTCAAAATGGGTAACTTTGACATTGCTGATAAGTATATTGCAAGGTTTAAGAATCTAAAGTATGGAATCATTACATTAAGAGTAAATGTAAAATTATATTCAAAATATGTAAGTGTTGTTCTAAATAATCTCTCTCAAGTGTTCAAATCCTTTGTCAACATATTTTATAGCATTCCTCTATTTATGAAGAGTTACATGAGTCCATCTCTTAAAAGGTTTCACTAATCTTATCTAGCAACAAGTATCATTGAGGAATATGGAGAATTACCCTCTCAAGATCAAACTCATTCAAAACCTATTTATGTGCCTTCTATGCAAGAGTTCGAGAAGGCTAAGGGACAAAACAAAAAAATTATCCAAGAATAAGAAAATGATCTACAACCACTATAATAATGAGGGACATGTTTCCAAACTTGCATCTCTCACCTTGAAAAGATTGAAGAGTTTTCAAAATGGACAGGTGCGGCATGGGGTTTCTTGAAAATGATACAATTGGATCTTCTCGTAATACACTTCATATTGGTCCTCCTCTTCTTTGCATGCATGGATACATGATATTGGAGCTACTAGAAATATGACCAGGCATCAACACCTCCTCTTGATGATTGACAACAACATAGTGGAAGAAAGTGTTCATTGATTGTAAGTCAACCCTATTGGTTCAAGGATGTGGTGATATCATCCTCAACGTTGCCGAGTTTGAAATCCCTATCATGCTATAGAAGTTGTATCAAATCTAATTTCTATTTATTGCATGACACAAACTAATAAAAATGTGGAAGATGGCTAGATTGATGGGTTGTAAACAACATGAAAGATTGTCTTAAAGTGGTTGCTTTGAGATATTGTGATGAATTTGATCATATGTACATGTTGGTTAAGACTTGTCTTTCCTTGGAAAACACATGATCTGTTTCTATGGTAGTCAATGCCGACGACACCAACATGCTAATGCATAGACATTTGGTACATACAAAATTTGGGTTCTTGTGACATACAAGTGTTTTTTTTCACATTTTTTATGATCTTCCATATATTGAACTACCTAGTGGTACCTATGAAGGGTGGGTACTAAAGAAACACCATCAAGATCCATTCCCCAAGGAAAAAACAAGACATTTCTTAGCCTCTTGAGTTGGTTCATAGTGATACTTGTGGGCCTATAGCTAATTATTCTCTTGGGGGAGCTAAGTACTTCCTCACCTATATTGAGGATTTTTCATTGCTTCCTTTGGACATATACAATTCAATCCAAGGATAGTTTTTGTGAAATTAAAATAATTTAAATCATTAATGGAAAATCAAAGAAAGAAAACGATTAAGTGTATAAAATTTGATGGTGGAGAAGAATTAACTAATAATTAATTCGAAACATTTCTCATTTCTCATGGTCTCTCTTAATAGAGAAATTTTCTCTATAATCCACAACATATCTAAGTAGTTGAATGGAACAATAGAGTTATTATGTAGATGTCTCTATGCATGCTTCATTCCAAATAAATGGAGCCGAAATTTTGGGGAGAAGTGATTGTTGTGTAACACAAAATCAATTAGACACTTACTCGTGCCATTCAAGGAATAAACCCATATGAAAAATGACATGAAAACAAAGCATTAATGTAACACACCTAAAAATACATACTAAATACACCTCATTTTTTTAACTATAAGACATACATTAAATTAATGAAATTCAAAAAATTTCTTCCTTTCATAATTATGTGAGTGCTTGCAATTAATTTTTAGATTACCTTTATCCTAATTAAGATCTAAGTTTATAATTATGTGATTTTATTTCTTCATAATACTTTTACCTTCTTTATAATAATAATTTTATCTTTTGCATAGTTACGAAGGGGTTTAAAAGATTCTATGATTTTACCAATAATATATATTAGTATTACTCTTATCTTTTTCTTCAAAGGTTTGTGGCACCTTCTATTTTATGGTTTTGTTTTATAAAACATTGCATCACTTAGATTTTGTTTGTTGCGTCGAGAGGCGTTTTACAACCCAGTATGGGGGAGATCTTGTAAGGTTATGTAACATTATGTAACGTTACATAAATGCCGGCCATAAAAAATAAAAAAAATTAATTATCCTTTAAAAATAAATGTCGGCCACAAAAACAACATAATATGGGGGAGATGTTGTAATGTTCCTACTTAACAAAATAATAAAAAATAAAAAATTGAATTATCCGCAAAAAAAATGTTGGTCGTGCACATGGTTTTAAAACTATGTGCAAGGTCTCCTAAACAACCCATGGTTTTATTGTACATGGTTTAGGAGGGCCTTGCAAATGGTTTTAAAACCATGTGCAAGGCCTCCTAAACAACCCATGGTTTTATTGTACATGGCTCACGCCTCCTAAGTAACCCATGGTTTTAGGAGGGCCTTGCACATGGTTTTAAAACCATGTATGGGGGAGATGTTGTAATGATCTTTCCTAACAAAATAGAAAATAAAAAAAAATATTATATGTCGACCATAAATAGTATTAAATATTAATAATAAAAATATTATATGCGGACCTTAAATAAAAAGATGTGTCTTTTGGTTTGAATCACACTAAAGCTGATAGTTGAGTGCAATACTTAAGAAGAGGTTTGGAGTTCCAAATATTTGATCCTTCTCAACGCTTGATAGAGCTTAGGATTTCGATCTATGCTGGTTTAATACATTAAAGGGGTGAAATGAATCCATGTTATCCAAGTTCGAAGATTAAGGGAAAGTAACACACAATACCTATATACCTACCTTATGAATAAGGAATATATATATATAAGAGAGAGAATGCATTTGTGGTTATATTTATTTATAAGTTTTAATCCTATCATAAGTTGCGTGGGTTATTGAATGATTATAGCACATGAGTTTGTTTGGGAACTTTGATTTTATACTCCATGCTTTTGGATTTAACGTGTTCTTGGTATTGTATACGGGTGTCATCGTAGTGGCCCTATAAAGAATCATTGTAAGAATGGTTGGGACAATTGTTAGATCATTATGGCATTTGTTGAGCTATACTTAATGAACAATGTTGCAAGTTTTGTATGGATCTTGATGTACTTATAATTTTGATTATCATTTTGTTTAAACACTCAATACCAGAGTTAACGATTTTCTTTAGTGTGTTAATCTTTTTTTGGTGGGTTTAAAAGACTCCATCGAGATTACTAGATTGGTGTCTATGTTAATGAGGTAAATACTTTATTTGTAAATTTTCTTTACCGTAACAATTATTACAAATACATTACATAACTTGATGAGAACTTTATATTCAAAACAAAAACTCTTGACATAAAAAAATCATATTTTTGTAGTAACAATACTGAAAACAACCTTTAAATTGAAAATAACACCATTTTTTTAGAGGCTAAAATTATATAACTTTTTCAATTTGATTTATGGGTTGCTATAAATCATTGCTTATGGGGTAGTGTCCCCATAGGGTGCCCCCCTTAGCTATGGAGGGGTGAGGACTTGATTATGAGAATCCAAACGTCCCTCTGTAACCAAAATTTCACTATCTTTATTTTATTTTTAATGTTGAATTGTTTTTTTATATTATTTTAATGTTTTAAATTTTTTATTTTGTAAATATAGATAAATTTTCAAAATTTTTAATATATACAAAAATCAAATTTAAAAATTAATAATTTTACTGTTATTAAATAATTATATATATGTTTTTCTAATTTTTTAATTTATGTAAAAAAATTATCAAATAAAAATAAAAATATTAAAACAACTAAAAACAAAAAAGACAAATCCTTAAAAAACAATTACATATTTAAAAAAAATTACAAATAAAAAAACTAACCTTTACAAATGAAAAAAACAAATTTTAAAATGATTAAAAAAACAAAAAAATAACTATAACAAATGATTTTTTTTAAATGATTAAAAAAACAAAGAACAAAGGTAAACATTTAAACCATTAATAAGAAAACAAAAACGAAATTGGAATTTTTTTGTTAATTTTTGGTGAGTTTTTTTTTCCAGTTTCGTTTTTATTTTCTTATTAAATGTTTAAATGGTCACGTTTCGTATTTTTCAAATCTTTTTAAAGGTTAATTTTTTTATTGTTGATTGTTTTTTATTTATATTTTTTAATTTTGTATTTGTATTTTTGATGATGATGATTAATGTTTATTGAGACTAATTTTGTTTTATCGAACTTTAAGAAGAATAATATTTGGTTTAGCTTGCTAAAAAACTTTTCAAGCTCATTATAGTTTTGGCAAGTTAAGAGATTATAAAGGTTTGTATTGTAGCAAATACTATGAAACTCAGATTTAATGTGCGTGTAAGTAGGGCACTCTAAGAGAAAGTGATTTTGATCCTCAAAACTTATAAACTCACACATATGGCAAACCCTTTCCGCCCATTTATTAATAGTTTAAATAATCACATTTTGTTTTTTCATTTCTTTATTTTATTTTATTTGTAATGGTTATTTTTTTGAAAAAAATTCAAATTTGTTTATTTTATTTTATTTTTTGTTTTTAAATGTTTTAATATATATATATAACCCAATCTCCTCTTTATCGTGTACAGAGGATGATGCATTTTTTTTGTTTACTATATGCTTTAATCATAAATATTAGTCCAAATTACAATAAAAGATTATCGATTAATAATGCAGTGTTACACGGGGATTCGCCCCCCACGGTTAGGGGCACGCGCCCTCACTCCTTGCGCCCCAGGGATTCGGGCGCTCTCGGCGAAACGTTTCCCAACGTCCCCAAAATCAGGAAACTCTCGAAAACGCACAAGGGGGCGTGTCCCCCTATTCTGTAACGTGCTTCGACGAAGGGGGGCTCCCACACGCTCCCTCCTGAAACCGAGGGGCTCGTCCACACTTTTGCCAATTTCGGTTTAAAAAAACAAAATTTTAATTTTAATTGTTGTTTAGACTCTATTTCAGGCTTAGTCTTTAGTAATTTACTATTTCACTATTTTAGCAAGCAATATCATTGATTCAATTTTTCAATTATAATGACTAAAATTAGAAATATGAATATCAAGATTCGAAAGACAAATTTGAAAATTATCATGATGAATTGTATAACGTGTTTGTATTATTAATTTGTTATATTTTGATTTACATTTCACAATGATAAACTTAGTATTTACTTTTAGTAATTTACATGGGATGAATCATTGAACTGTTATTGCTGGGATTTAATATTTTATAATATTAATTTTTATTAAGACCTGGATGCCCCCCTGGCCCCCCCCCCGAATTTCGCTAAAATTTGGGGGTGGTCTCCACATGTCCCCAATGTGCTTTTCCCTGCTCCCGTGTCCCAAAAACTTGGGGGAACGTTGTAATAATGTAATACAACATTTGCCATTCACAATCACAACAAACACACTTGTTAGTAAAACTGAATCATATGCACTACATTGTAGTCATCTTGATTCACATTGAATAAGAGGTAATAGTTGGTGGTAATTCTTACTCTTCAAACAACATATAGCTAAACGTTAAGTTAAACTTCATACTTTATTTTTTTACTGTGAATACACCTAACATACAATCCATTATATTTATCATGACAATTAAATAAAGCATAAATGAAACGCATAAAGTACAAATATGACAGGAACACCAATATACGTGGTTCATCCCTACTGAGGGCTACGTCCACCAAAATTTGTTAATTTTTTTATTATTTAATCCAATAAAGAAGGTTACAAATATGCAACACAAGTGTTACAATTCATTTTTCTTTTCCCGAAGTCTCTTTCAGAGAGATCATTCACAAATTATTATTTAGCCTAGTCATTAGCCATCTATTAGACTTTGATGATGAAAGGGTCATCTTCCTTGTTCTTCTTTAAACAACCTATAAATGACTAGGTTTACACCTTATAGAAATATATTAATGAAAACATATTACTAAGACCTAATTTTACAATGTGAGTTACTTCTCCAAAGAGAGAATTTGCTCCCTTTCTTTACTACGTCTTACATTCAACAAATGGAAAACAAAATATATACTAACAATATATCCATCAAGTGGAGATAGTGGTCTTCTACGGAGACCTCTTTTCCTCTCAAACATAAAAATCATACTAAAGAAGAGATGCATTTACTCTTTTGAGTATGTTTTATAGTGTATGTGAAGGGCGTAGGTTATAATGTTATGCATTAATTAGAAATTAACTTGTTGTATGGTAGGCTATCTACGGGGAAATACATGCTTTTTTTTCTTATCAAACAATAGGGTTTCATACATGGGCCTATTGTTGAAGTCGGGGGTTGAAGAGAAAACATGCAATTACATGCATAAAGAAAGAAGAAAGAGAGAGGGTTAGCGCTCTTTAAGAGCGATTGCCCATTCATTTATAAACATCAAAGCAAAGCAATGTAAAGAGAATGGATCGGATCTTCCATGAGACCGTCCATCGTTTCATAAATATCAACAATCTTGAATCTCCTCTTTGTCCATGCAACTTCCCTCTTCTTTGTTGGTTTTTATTTCTCCCCTATCATTGTTCTTGAAATAATTAGGTTCTTGAAATAATAAGGAATACTAAATATAATATTTAAAATATCATAAAGAATGATTCCATTTCCTTATAAAGCAATTATACCTCTTGAAATAGTAAGGAATAATAAATATAATATTTAGAATATCATAAAGAATGATTCCATTTCCTTATAAAGCAATTATACCTCTTTTAAGGGAAAAAATTACAAAAAACAATAAAATTATTAATTTTTAAAATTTGATTATATATATATATATGGGAAGTGTTGGTGCAGAAGTGCGAAATTGCTGAAGCCCAAAAATTGGAGAATTGATCTTCTAATTTTTGCACTCTGACGTGCAGAGACGGAAGTGCGGGTGCGAAAATTGCCGAAGTATGAAAATTGGAGAATTGATCTTCCGATTTCTGCATTCTGAAGTGCGAAAGTGAAAGTGCGGGGGCAGAAGTGTGCAAGCGGAAGTGCAGGTGTAGAAGCGTGGTGCAGAGGTGCGGGTGCAGTAGTGTGGTGCAGAGGTGCGGGTACAAAAGGGCGGGTGCAGAATTGTGGTGCAGAGGTGCGGGTACAAAAGGGCGGGTGCGGAAACTGCCGAAGTCTGAAAATTGGAGAATTGAGCTTTCGATTTCTGCATTCCGAAGTACAAAGGCGGAAGTACGGGGATGGAAGTGCAGGTGCGGAAATTGCCGAAGTCAGAAAATTGGAGAATCGATATTCCGATTTCCACATTCCGAAGTGCGAAGGCGAAAGTACGAGTGCGGAAGTACTGGAGTGGAAGTGCGGGTGCGGAAGTCAGGGTGCAGAAGTGTGGGTGCGGGCGCGGAAGCGTGAAATAGCTGAAGCCCGAAAATTGGAGAATTGATCTTCCGATTTCTGCATTCCAAAGGGCGGAGAAGGAAGTGCGGGTATGGAAGTGCGCCTGAGGAAGTGCGGGGGTAGAAGTGAGAAATTGTCGAAGTCAGAAAATTGGAGAATAGATCTTCTGATGTCCACATTTTGAAGTGTGGAGACAAAAGTGCGGAAGGACAAGAATTTGAAAATCAGAAAAGTAAGGTTTTCGATTTTTGATTTTCGCACTTCGGAAAGGTGAAAGGCGGAAATCATGGGTGCAGAAGGAAGTGTGCGGAAAACAAAGATCTAAAGGGCGGAAGAAGGTTTAAGACAACTATTTCACTGTCAGGAAGGGTTTAAAGTCCCTCCATGATCTGAAGTTCATGAGTTTGAATCAGAGGTGGAAAAAGCATGCCATCTGAGGAGGGGCTTGTCTTTTGATAATGAGAGCCAAAATGTTTCTCTACAACAACAGGCTCAGAGGTGAGAGTTCGTGTGAGGAGCAAGGAGTTTTCGTTTTAACTTTTAACTTTTAACTCTTAACGCGAGCGGATTGATGAACAAGAGCAGAATTCGAGCATGGACGGATTGGACAGTGCAATCATGTATAGTGAAGAGGTCGATTACGACGTGGTCAACGATTCTGGTTTAGTTTTTTGCACAGAAGGAGAAGTACGAACCACACAAGAGGAGATCATGGCACAGATAGAAGTTTCGTTAGGTAATGATCCATTAACGGCCCCCATGAAATGCAATGATCAACCTAAACTCAAGGAGGAGCATGTGAGCAAGTTGCCATCTTTACCAAAGAAGTGCAGAGGGATGCAAGCAAGGAATGGAAACCTGGAATTACTCGTAGGCAAGGATATAAGCCTGGAACAGGTACCGTATTTTCTTGCTCACACCCTGGTTGGACGCTTCTGCGAGAAGGTGACGACCAGAGCATTGCTGCAACGGTGGATACAGGCCAATTGGATAAGCGTTCTAGGATATGAACCAATTTTCTACACTCTCCCAGAGGTTGGTTTTTAATCAAAGTTCATAGCATGGAGGATAAAACCAAACTTTTGGAGACGAATTGGAGATGGGGTCCATCGGAACTAATTCTAACAAATTGGACAGTCGATTTCAACACGTACAGAACACCACACAACGTGCAACAAATTTGGGTCATATCACTAGGCCTCCCCATGGTTTTTTGGCAACCAAATATCTTTGAAGCCATTGGGAACAAATTAGGAAAGTTCATTGCCATGGAGGAAAACTGGGAGGATAAATTAGATCGAAGGTGTGCACGGATACTAATTGAGATGGACACGAGGGACGGGCTGTTTGAAGATCTCAAGATTGTGATGCATGGAAGTGTTTAGTGGTAGCGGCTAGACTACTAGAAAATCCCCTTTAGATGCTTCAATGGTAGAGAGTCGAGAATCTACAGAAATATTGTTCGGCCACCTTCATGAAACCTGTCCATAAGAAAGCCTCAATTAAAAAAGAAAAACTAATACCCACGAAAGCTGCCTCAGATCAATAAAGAATAAAGGTATTAATCTTGTCTATTGATCTAGGAACAAAGAATCAAGCTCATCAAGGATTAATCAACAAATAACTCATGAAATGGTGTAATTGGTCTACAGGAATAGTAGCCACTCTGTATTCACATAAAGAATGAATGATTACAATTACAATGACATGCTACAAGCATGAATGAAGAGACAATTCGAATTCCTTAGGAGGTCATTTGAATTGAATGAGTGAGTCTAGCTTAACTAGCTGTAAGCCATGGTTCACACTCAGTTAACCACTGACCAAAACCCTAATTGACTCAACTAACCCTAACTGAAGTCAGAGTGCAATAATAAATGACTGAGTCTCAACTGAAAGAGATCAGACACATGTCACAGCTCACCAACCATCAAGAGGTAGCGCTATGCTGACTCCAATGAACCCCAATGAGGTTAACTGAAGTTGAACTGCACATCAGAAGTTGGTGGAGGCGCCCCTGTTGACTCCAGTTCATTAAATAATATATTTAATGAGAGGAGGTGCCTTAACTGACTTGTTTAACTTATTGTAACCACCAGTTAGCAATTAGGTGCATTCATATCACTTAGATCACCCCCGGAGTGCTCCAGTTAGCCTCCTTGACTGAAGGTAGGCGTCGGTGTGACTGGATGATGTCAATTAATGCTACACTGATGTCAATTAATGTCAATTATACTTAGGATAGTGGTTTAACTAGGCCAGTTTGACCAAAAAGAGTGTGTATGGTGGTAAATGTCTCCAACACCCCCCTTTAATCTATACTTAGGAAGAGTTAGAAAACATAGATGCATAAAAATGCCAGGGCCCTAGCAACTAAGGCCATAGGTCACCCTGTACAATGATGAAACTGAAACAATGCTCAAAACAAACTAAGTGAGGAAAAGAGGGAAAACCCAGTGGGAAACCGCCCCCCTCAAGTTGAACACTGAAAGTAGTCTGAATCACCCTGATAAACTCACCCCCAACAGTGAACGGAGGTAAGTGAACTTCTTTTCTGAAAATCTCTTGGTGAAGATGTCTGCAATTTGCTCATCAGTCGGGTAGTATTGTAGAATGATGGTCTTGTCATGTACTAGCTCCCTGATATAGTGCATGTGGATTTCTACATGCTTGGTCCTCTACCTGGTAACTAGATCCGTGGATATCTTAATAGTACTTTGATTTGCCACAAAAGAGGATAGTGGACAAAGTATTGCCAAGATCAAACTCTGAAAGAATGCCTTGCAACCAAACTACTTGGATGCAAGCATTCACCGCTCCTCGATATTCAGCCTCTGCTGAAGATAGTGCTATGGCAGCCTGCTTTTTGCTTGACTAGCAAATGGGGCCACCATCAAACATGAATACATATTCGGAAGTAGACTTCCGATCAATAGAATCACCCGCCCAATCGGAATCTGTGTATCCAACCAGCTCTAGCTTGGAGTCTGCAACATAGTGAATGCCGCAGGTCTTGGTTCTCTGAATATACTGGAGGATCCTCTTGCTTGCCTTCCAATGAATATCACAAGGCTGCTGCATGTATCTTGATACAACATAACAAATATCAGGCCTAGAATGTGTCAAGTACAACAAGCTACCAATCAGCTGTCGATAGATAGTGCAGTCCATGGGAGGTGTACTTTTTCCTTCTTCAAGGCTGATTCCTGAAAGGAAAGGGAATGGTGCTGGCCTACAATTAGCCATGTTAAACTTGACTAATAGGTCTAAAATGTATTTGGACTGAGTAACTATAATCCCATCAGAATTTTTCTCGATTTCGAGCCCCAAATCACTCATTTCAAAGAAATTGTGGAGACCAGTTTTGATGGCTGAAATGGAGGCAACTGTGTTACCTGTGATCAGTAAGTCATCAACATATAAAAAAATAATAATTAGATGGCCCTCATACTGCTGTAAATACACATTTGGATCTGATCTACATCTTTGAAAGTTTTGCGAGAGAAGGAAGGCATCCATCTTGGAATACCACTCTCTTGGGGCCTGTTTTAACCTGTATAGTGACTTCTTTAGCTTGAAAACCAAAGATGGATAAGTGATGTAGCCCTTAGGCTGCTTCATGTATATCTCCTCATGAAGATCTCCATGTAGAAATGCTGACTTAACATCCATGTGATGCATTTCCCAGTGCTTGGATGCTGAAATTGCCAAAACAAGGCGGATGGAGTCCATTTTTGCAACTGGTGCAAAGGTCTCATGGTAGTCCACTCCTTGGACCTGAGAGAAACCTTTTGCTACCAGCCTTGCCTTATATTTTCAGGTGCTTCCATCAGCAGCAACCTTGGTCCGAAACACCCACTTGCATTGAACCAATTTCCTTCCCGGAGGAAGAGAAACTAGCTCCCAAATAGTGTTTTTCTGAAGAGAATTCATCTCTTCATCCATGGCAACTTGCCATCTCGGATCCTTCCGAGCATGATAGTAGGGTTTTGGATCTGAACTAATCATCAAATATCAAGTTTCAGACAACAAATTATCAGGACAAAAGAGCGCAATACCCTCTCTTTGGAAATCAGACCGGGTTCTCCTTGGATCATCCGGATTTCCAATGTTGTCTCCTGCGGAGGAGAGTGTCTGTCGGGCCCATGTAGGAAGATGATTTTGCACTTCAGGTTCTGATTCAGCATCTGATGATTTTTGCACACTGATATCAGTAATCAGAGGATCCAAATCAGGGTTATCACCCCCAATTTCATCATCCAAATATTCAGTAGAATAGGAAGAAAATTCAGCAGTTTTCTCCTTCACTAGTTCCACCTCCTGAAGAGGCTCATCAAACTTGACACTTCTCTCTCGATGATATTTTGGTCTTGATATACATCAGCTTGAACCCTTTAGATTCATTAGGATACCCAATAAACATACATTCTATGCTTTGCGGTTGCAAAGCCCTTCTTTTATCAAGCGGAATCCGGGCCCATGCAGTGGACCAAAACACCCGTAGGTTCGACACATCCGGCTTGTGTCCGAAGTATGCTTCGAAAGGGGTCTTCCCTTTCATGGATAAGTGTGGCACCTTGTTCTAAATGTATGCTGCAGCATGCATGGCCTCATCCCACAAATTTGCAGCAAGTTTCTTAGATTCCAACATACAGGTGGTCATCTCCTTGGGAGACCGATTCTTTCTTTCTGCTACTCCGTTCTGCTATGGAGTGTAGGGAATTGAATGTTGGACCTGAATACCAATTTGGGAGTATATGTACAACAAATCATTACTGACATACTCCCCTCCATTATCAAATCTCAATATCTTGATCTTAAGCCCAGAGGCATTTTCGATCAAGGCCTTCAAATTTAGAAATTTTTTCACATACTTCTGATTTCTTTTTGGGAAAGAAAACCCATGTATACCTTGAAAAATCATCAATAAAATTAAGAAGATACCTTGAAAAACTCATGGATGTTGCAGAAATTGGACCACTAATATCAGAATGTATCAGCCCCAATATGCATGTAGCTTGGTTTGCCTTCCCCCGATCGAACTTGTGCTCAGGGTGTTTTCCAATCACACAGCCCTTGCAAATTCCCGTGGTTGCCTTGATGACCGGGAGGCATTCAACCATGGAGTTTTTTTGTAATTGCTGCAAATATTTGAAATTAATATGGCCAAACCTCTCATGTCATAGCCTACTAACCTCATTTCCATGAGTTAGCAGAGCGGTGGGCTTTGCATCCGCAACAAAGTGAGAGAACTCATATGCTTTTGCATGATGATTTGCAAGGCCTTTAGCAATGAGTTTCTTGGATGCAATTTCTGTTATCTCAACATCATTTGGGATGAAAGAAACTCTCTTAGGCACTCTAGTATGTGTCATCTGATAGACACTAAGGATATTTGATGCCAGAGATGGTACATACAATACATTTGAAAAGAAACCATTTTCAAGATCAACCGTACCTTGTCCTTCTGAAATGATGGTGGAGTCATCTCCCATGTCGATGGGGATGGATTTGCCGGTATCCAAGGATGAAAAGGAGTCTTTTTCAGCCACCATGTGGTTTGAAGTTCCTGAATCAATCAAGAGTTCTTTGGACTTCGAAGTGCTTGCCATGAGGGCATGACCTTTTTCATGCTGTGGTTCCTGATCGTGCTGATCTCTCCTTCGAAAGCTTTTCGGAAGATTGATGTGATTCCTCTCAAGGAGAGAGGTAGCTTCATCAAGCTTCTTCTTCATGCAGGCATGTTCAGGGTGGAAGCCCTTCCCACAATAAGAACACTTGAATTTTTCCTTGCCATGGTGCCCTTTTCCTTTGTTCTTCCTTGTGCCGGAAGACTCATCATGCTGCTGATTTTCAACTCTAGGTTTAGGAGCATCAAATTTAGTTTTTTGATTCTTTTGCTGCTTTCCTTTACCCTTCAGATCTTTAGGAGCCGAGACATGAAGGACTTGATCACAGGAAGATTTGATGATCTCCATCTGGACAAGCTTGTCATGTTCACATGTTAGGGACTCAATGAAGGCATTGAGTGTAGGCATCTTCCATCCAGGGGTTGTGAGATTCCCCGCATGGAATGTAGAAACAAAAACTGAATAATCAGCCCTAAGTTTGGAGAGTATGGCAAGGATGAGCTGATCATCCTCTTTCTCCACTTTGCATTGCTTCAAGAGTAAAACAGTATGCTTGGACTTTGTGAAGAAATCATTCAGAGTCTCGAAGTTGGAGGGTTGGAGAGACATGAGTTCATTTTCAAGCTGGTAAACTCTTAAGTCATCATGCTTTCCATATAGAGTCTCCAATTTGTCTCATATTTCTTTCAGAGTCTTCAATCCCGTAATATGGAAGAGAAGGTCTTGGGAAATAGAGAGGGACAAGAAACCGAAGGCTTCATCCTTCTTGTTCAAGAATCTTGATTTTTCTATGGCAGATCCAGGCTCAACTTCAGTGTCCACGGTGACTCTAAAAAGTCCTCTGGAGTGTAGTTGAATCTCCATATCATATTTCCATGAGTGGAAATTGTATGGAGTCAAGAGATCACTGAGGAGGTCATCTGGATGTGCTGGAGTGAATGCTTCACCTGTAGAAACCTGAAAAATCAAAACAGAAAGGGCAATGTAAGGTTGGACAGCCTGCACATTTTAGGCTTTCTTCACACCCATCATAGTCAATCAAGTAAGCTTGATCAACAAGTTCTTTACTTGGGGTATTAAGTGGTAAGCCTTGGCTTCTAGTGCAGTGCTGTATTTTTGAGCTATTGCTCAAATTTCATGCTGAAATCTGTCAAAAATCTTATTTTTGAGAGATAGAGCTTCATCCCACCGTAAGCTCTGATACCATATTAACCTTGTCTATTGATCTAGGAACAAATAATCAGTCTCATTAAGGATTAATCAACAAATAACTCATGAAATGGTGTAATCGGTCTACAGGAATAGTAGCCTCTTTGTATTAACATAAAGAATGAATGATTACAATTACAATGACATGCTACAAGCATGAATGAAGAGACAGTTTGAATTCCTTAGGAGGTCATTTGAATTGAATGAGTGAGTCTATCTTAACTTATTGTAAGCCATGGTTCACACTCAGTTAACCACTGACCAAAACCCTAATTGACTCAACTAACCCTAACTGAAGTCGGAGTGCAATAAATGACTGAGTCTCAACTGAAAGAGATTAGACACATGTCACAGCTCACCAACCATCAAGAGGTAGCGCTACACTGACTCCAATGAACCCCGATGAGGTTAATTGAAGTTGAACTGCACATCAGAAGTTGGTGGAGGCACCCTTGTTGACTCCAGTTCATTAAATAATCATTAAATAATATATTTAATGAGAGGAGGTGCCTTAACTGACTTGTTTAACTGTTTGTAACCACCAATTAGCAATTAGGTGCATTAATATCACTCAGATCACCCTCGGAGTGCTCCAGTTGGCCTCCCCGAATGTAGGAGAAGGCTAAGTTAGCCTCCTTAACTGAAGGTAGGCATGGGTGTGACTAGATGATGTCAATTAATGCTCCATTGATGTCAATTAATGTCAATTATACTTAGGATAGTGGTTTAACTAGGCCAATTTGACCAAAAAGAGTGTGTATGGTGGTAAATGTCTCCAACAAAAGGAAACAAGGAGGCCTAAAGGGAATGAAGTAGATTCATCAAAGGCACCCGTCGAACAAGTTTTATTGCAGGATGATCAGGGTAAAGGAGAACAACCTCTACCAACAAAAATACAATTTGAACCATTTGCTATGCAGGATGGAGATAATAAAGGGAAAGTGATAGATTCGACACAATCGAAAGCGAGGGAAACTGATGGTGAACTCGACGAAGAAATTCAACCTCATCAAACAGAGAGTGTGAAGGTGCCAGATGCTTTTTCAGCTCACAAGGATGAAGGTAAAAAAAAATCTCTCACACCTTCCTTGTTCACGAAAACTTTCACTGCTTCACCTTTAAAGGAGAAAAAAATGAATTTAAAAAACCCTTGCATAAAGGGATCAAAATAACTTACGATCTCAGATCATGAAGTACCTCCTTAGAAGAAGAAGAAGGGGTTTCCTCAGGCAGATTAGCTCTCAATACCTTACGAAAACCTAGATTAGGCAGGAAATCCTACCTTTTCAAGGCTCAAGTACAAGCAACCTTGGACATCAAAGAAATAATTAAAGAGATAGTCAAAGAATGGGAAATGGAGAGTATTGATGCAAATGGGCATTAAGCATTAAGTAGGATAATTCATAATGCGAAAGAAAATAGGGAGATAAAAGGAATCAAAGTGTCCACCTATGAATAAGTCACTCACATTCTTATGTGGATGATGTACTGATCTTCGGGGAAGGATCCATCAGAAATATTGAGGCCTTTACTTCTTTGATAGATAAATACAAAAGAGCTACAAGAATGGTAGTTGTTAATATGGAAAAATCCAATCTAATTCATAACGAGTTCTTAGATGATATGATCCAGAGGATAAGGGAGATAGTACCTTATCAGATCACACTTGTTGAGGAGGGCTTCAAGTACCTGGGTTTTTTTTTGAAGCCCAACAATTACTCATATTAGGATTGGGTCTGGTTACACAAAAATACAGAGAGCATGGTTAATAACTGGGCCAACCTTTTTCTCTCAAGAGGGGGAAGATTAGTGCTCTTAAAGTCCGCTTTGCAAAGTATTCTAGTATACTAGGCATCAATAACATACATTCCCAGGTGCATCTTGACGAAGATCAGAAAGAAATGCTTCTCCTTCCCGTGGACGACAAGCAAGCAGGAAGAAGGAATCCCTCTGGTAAAATGGAGGGTCATTGCTGTTCCAAAGGAATTAGTAGGATGGGGAGTAAATAATCTGGAGCTGTTTTGCAAAGCCCTAGCTATAAAAAATTTGTGGAGACTATTTCAAAATCCAGGCTCACTCCGGGGAAGGATCATTCTCTCCAAATATTGCTTAGGTTTAAGCTTAACTAATTGGATTAGGAGTCTAGTTAAAACCCATAAGAATGGTTCAATTGGGTGGAAAGCGCTGATCTTGGCATATCCATTAGTTGGGAATTGGAAGGATTTGAAGATAGGTGATGGTAAAAGGGTGAGATTAAGGCAATATCCATTGTCTGGAGCAGGAGAAAAATTCTGATTTTCATCACAACTAGTTCAAATTTTAAGGTCACAAAGAATATTTACCTTAGCAGATGCAAGATCAAATCATGGTCCAAGAGAAAGGAGAAGCTAGAAAAGCACCCTCAATCTTGGTTTAACTGGGCACATGCTGCATAATGGAAAAAATTTCTCAATATCTTAGTCTCAAATTATATACACCCGAGCTCAAAACCTGATAGGCTCATTTGGACTAAAAACACAAAAACATAACAATATACAACAAAACAGGGGTATGCAGGTGCAATCAGAGAGCAGAAAGGGCTGGAGGAACGATGGTGATGGAGAAAGTTATGGAAAATTCAAATCCCATAAAATACCATTCTCACATTGTGGATGAAACTATCCAACAAGTTATTAACCTGGGAAATGCTGAAGAAGATAGGATTTGAGGGCCATGGTATTTAGTCACTGTGTAAGATGAATGCAGAGACAAGCTCCCATTTATTTTCCTTGTGTCCATATGCAGGAAGCGTATGGACATGAGTGACAAGGACGCTCTAAACACATGAAATCCCAACTGCAATGTTGGAGGAGCGCACCAAATCCTGGGAGCAGGATGAGGCGATAGGATTATATGAAGCATTCCCAGTTCTTTTTGTATATAGTATTTGGGAGGCCTGGAACAAAAACATTTTAAAAAATACACTGGTACCTTCTGACCTCACCATGGCTTTGCTAATGAACAAGATCCAGGAGCACAAACTCATCTTAGTCCCAGTCAAGAGAAGACCCATCACATCACCAAATATAAACAAGGATATACCATGGGCATTCTTTGATGGATCAAGTCAAGGTATGCCTCCTCTTGGAGGTATTGGAGCAGTCATTTTTATCTCTGCAGAGAAGAAACTAAGCATCAAATATGCCATGGCCAAGAAACCAAAAACAAGGCAGAACTTGCAGCTTTCTGGGCTGTTTTAATAGTGACCCTAAGCAGAAAAATTATGGATATTCAGATATTCAGTGACTCAAAAATGGTGGTAGACTTGGAAAATGCAAGAAATAACATCAGATAACCCCACCTTCAACAACTACTCGCTAAAATACAGAACTTGAAGGCTTATATTGGAAGGATATCTTATGCCCACATATATAGAGAAATCAATGAAGAAGCAGATACCCTTTCAAAATAGGCTCTTGCTTTTCATCCAGGGATGATGGAA
>LPNX010459074.1:0-102724 GCA_001517045.1 Pseudotsuga menziesii | reverse complement strand
TCTATTCTTTCATAAAAAATCAAAGTTTAGCTTTTGGTGGCATAGGCGAACATCTTAACTGTTCATTAGCCATCGAAAATCCCAGCTTTCAGCAGCTTAAAAATTGGATTCAAGACTACCTTAACCACCGAAAGCTCATTGAATTCGTTTTCTAATAAATTGTTTGAAGATCATATTTTGGTGGCTTAGGCAAACATCTCAACGTTCATTAGCCACTGCAAAGCCTAGCTTTCGACAGCTTAAAAATTGGATCCAAGACTACCTTAACCACCGAAAGCTCCAAAAGGGGAAAACGGTTAGCACATCCATCACAATCAGACACCGTCAGCATGAAGAGCGCCACTATGAAGCACTTAAGCACCAAAAAGACTAGATCTGCAGTCAATCATGAGTTGGTAGGAGGCGTCGTTTTGAAAGAAAGGTGACATATATGAACCCTAACCCTCTCATCCCTACACCTATACCATGACTGTAATTGAACCACCACAAAGCATTAAAATCCATTTAAAATGATTACAGCACTAGCGAGCTCATGGGTCTCATCAGAATTTACTATCAGTTTGCTCAAATCCGAATTGAACAACCAGTCCCCTCAAAATCAGCACCATTCTCCTCAATTTGTTCCACATTTCCTGCATGCATCCTCACTGATCCAACCCATCCCTGGATCCAACATTGTAATATCCTTCCCCAAGGTTTGAATTTCAATTTTGTAGGTACAGAAGAACATTCAAGAATATGAAGAGAGGAGGAGGACCTGCCCTAAGACAAGAGCTGGGTGACATTGGTTACCTAGATGCACATCCAGAGGTATGTCAGCTATTCAAAGATGTAGGATGGTACATATTTTGTGAAAAGGTTCAGGGATCTCATCAGCAAGTGGCAGAGGCATTTTCCATCACATTTGATGGCTCAAAGGTAGTAATTGGCAGAGAGGAATTCCAAGTAGATGAGGCTCTGATAGTAGAAGTAATAGATCTCCCAAGGACTGGAGAAAACTGGTTCAAAACCACTATCACAAAGGATGTGGAATTTAGGTCTTACTTGAATCCTGAGCACAAGAACATTGTATGGAAGAAGAGAATTCCCACAAACTGGCTTGAGGAAAACTGGCAACACTTATTGAAGGCAATCCTGGTCTATATAACTTGTGAGGGCAGTTATAATAGGGTAATGATATACCATTTTAAGTTAATGAACCATTTCACTGGCAGGAGCCCACTAAACCCACCTTTCTACCTACACAAGAGCTTGACCAAAATGGCCCATTAGGTTAAATCCCAACCCACCAAGATTGCAGGAAGGATATCCCATCATGGCTTGCTCAAGCTAATTGTCCTTGAATTGCTGTAGAGAAGGAACATAGCCTGGACCTACTTCCTATTTTGGAATGAGTTTGAGAGAAAATTGTAGCCAGAAGACAAAAGGAAGTATTCTTCAAAGAATTCCTCCACTCCCAGGAGTGGTAAGAGGAAGAGGAGGGCCATCTCTCCAATTACAGTGGATCAGGCCTCTCCAGCTCCCAAGACCAACAAGGAAAAGAGAAACCTGGATTTCAGTGAGAAGGAAGAATAGGTTCTAGCACTAGACATAAATATACTTAACCTACCTTACTCAGACTCTGAAGATGAAGAGGAATAGGAAACTAACCTGGCAGATCAGTTTCAAGAAGGGTAGGAGGAGTTTCCCTCACCCACACCAAAGGAGGGTTAAGGTGAACCAGTGGCAGAGGCTTCCTCTAGAAAACCTAGGTCCCAGGGAATCAACCAGCTATTAAGGCAAGTATATGAACTAGAGGTCCTAGATAGAGAAATCAAAAGAACAAATGGTAGGTTAAATAAGAGGAATGCAGAGTTGCATGACACTCTTCTAGAAATGAGAGGGATGTATACCTTGCTGCAAAAAAGAAATTTGAGATTAATGAAGGAAAAGAACTGGATCTACAGAAAGATCAGACTGTCAAGGTTGCAAACGAAGAATTCAAACCCTAAATCTCAAGCACACCTTGTGATAGAAACCCTAACAGAGGCAACAATAAGCCTTCAGGATCCAGTGGCAGCTTGTGATGATGCTGGTATTCCAAACCCTATGTAGGTTGCAGAAATACCAAAAGGTTAGAATTGAAGCTGTAAAGCCGCAGTACAAAGGGTGATTAAAATTTTTATTAAATTTTGAAGAACAGAGCTTTCGGTGGCTTAAGTGAACACCGTAGCTGTTCATTAGCCACCGAAAACAGAGCTTTTGACAGCTTACAGACCTAGAATTTTGCTTTCTTAGCCACCGAAAGCGCAGAACAGTGCAGAAAGGCATAGTTCCACACAGAACCGACTTTGGTTGATCCAAATACCTCATGGATGATTTATAAGGTTGAAAATTATTTAAAGGCACCAGTATCTTGGGTCTGTTCCAGTTTTGAAGGTGCCAGTGAGGTGAAGTAAGGTCACAAACCCTACCTGCTCTGACAAAGTGTGACTTGTTTGCCAGAGAGCAAGTCCGAGTTCTAATTCAGTGTTCATTGCAGTTACTAAAGAGTTTAAGGAGTAAGAAAGTGTTGGAGTTAGGTAGATTAGCACTTAAGTTAGGATTTTTGACCTAATTTTTGAAAAACAGTTATGTTTATCTATTTTTAGTAAATTCGATCCAATTTTTCAGGATCTGAAATAAATTTTGTAAAGGCTATAAAGCTTGTGACTAATGTTGAAGCAAAGGTTTGACTTCAGATATTGTTAGACACTTATTGTATTTAAGCTTATCATGTGCTTTGTCATTTAATATAAGCTCTTTTGCCATTATATGTTCAGGTTCCATCTCTTTTCTATTCTGTACTTGTGCTTGGATGTTTGATTCAAGTTTATTCTTTTTGTCTAATACCAGATAGCTGTCATCCTATATCTGTGTTGATGAGTTGAATTGCAAGTATCTTTCCTTTTTATGATTAGCCATTCATATGTGAGTGCCTTATATATGAATATGCCAGCATAGTAAGTTCTTCATTTATTCACCTTTAATACAAACCCTATGAACATTGATAGTTATAAGCCTTATCTATTTGATTGAGTATCATGCATGTCTTGAGTGAGTGAGGTCTTATTGGTCATCTGAATTGATCCATTTATAAAACCATTACAAATATTGAAGTTACCAAGCATCTTCGAGCTACAACCTAGAGGAGTTTCCTGGAGAGCTAACAAATTGGCGCCATTGACAGGGAAAAGAGATTGAAGCTCAACTTCCCTAGGGGACGAGATAGGCCCTACTTTGATGATAGACAAAGTTGGGACACTATTTGGGTTGTAATCATTTATTTGGTGACTCCATTGGAATAAGGTGGATTCGAGAAGACCAAGTACCAGAGAAAATCCTCACAAGCTACCAGTGACACCTGTTTCAGATCTGGAGAAGATTATAAGGATATGAAGGGATTTACAAAGACAGACTTACAGAGCTGCATCAAGTAATTCTAGAGGAATTTCTCCTGTTACATCAAATAGAACTCCATTTAAATATTCTACTGCTGAAGCATCTAATTCTCAGGAATTTATGAGTGAATCATAAAATTTTAGGGTTGAGGAATCATTAAGCACTATTGCTTGTGTAGATCCAATCCCTAGCGACTCCACTGAGATAGATCTACCACAAATACTTTCTCAGCTACTACCCACAACAACAACATCTCCTTCTTCCCTTTCCATACCCACATCCAATATGGCTGCCCCTCTGACCAAAATGGAAAGGATCCTTGTTGCCAGATATTCCCCTCTAAATTTTCCTAACCCCCTTTCTACTATGCCTACTAGAGATTATCTAAAATACATGCCTAAGTTTACTGGGGAGGGAGATTTCATAGCTGAGGAGCATTTAGAGGCATTCTATAGTTATGATGAGAATATAAACATTGAACAAGAGGATGTGTGGACTAGGGTTTTTGTGCAAAGTCTAGATGGTCAGGCTAGGAAATGGTTCAAAGAGTTACCTGCTGGATCAGTAGCTAGCATTGAAGCCCTAGATGACATATTTTTGAAGCATTGGGGAGAAAGAAGAGACCACCTTTACCATATCATTGAATTTATCAATTTGAGGAGAGAGAATGGTGAGTTTTTTTCCAACTTCACAAAAATATTTAACAAAATGTTCAGCAAGATCCCTGCTGAGATCAATCCAACTGACACTTTAGCCAAAATCACTTATGCCAATGCCTTCGATTCTAAGTTATGTATTATTCTCAAAGAAAGAAGGTCTGCTTCTCTGTTACTCATGCAAGATGCTGCTCTTGAATTTGAGTCCAATATCGTTGCATCTCAGAAGGTTAAGGGAAAAATGGACAGGAAGATGCAACCCTCAGATCCTATAGGGGATTCTTCATTAGAGAATAAAATGGAGAAAATGGCCAAAATGTTGGACAGTTTGACATCTAAAATGTCTAGACTTAAAGACTGAGGGAAAATACCCGTGAGAGGTAAAGGGCCAAATGATTTTGCTCCCAGAAGCCCTAATTTTGTCCCTTACAGAAGAAATAATCCACCAGCTTAGATCCTTCAAAGGGATAGGAATCAAGCTGAGGATCAAAGAATCAGAGCTCCTTTCCAAAATCCTGTGCTAGAAGAAGAACAAGAGTTTGGTCAGGAAGAAGGGGAGGTAGAAGACAATATCTACTGTATGGAAGATGAAGTTGATGTCTCTTTCTTGACACAAGCTGACTATGAGGAATCCCTCATGAATGAGCAGATCATGGAAGAATCCTTATATCAGGCATATGATCAAGAAGGTTATAATTTGAGATCCAGAATTGTTGCTCCTGTGAAGAAGAATCCTGCCCCTACAAAGCAGCCTGCTCCTCATGCTAAAAAGATTGCTGCTACTGCAAAGAAGATGGTTGCTCCTCCAAAACAACAGCAAAGGCCATTACAGCTGTCCCATACCCAAATTTTGCAAATTTTTTTTATATTATTTGAGGAACAATATGTTAAATTTTATGCTAAGTTGTAATTGATTACCCAGTGGGGTTAAGGATATTTAATGTAAATTTTGAATATTTTATTTTAAATAAATAAATGAGGAGACAACAGCTTAGGAGAGTTGTTAAAAGAGTGTTTACTGGTCAAATTTGTGGAGGAGATTGGGTGGAGAGAAAAATGACATGTGGCTACATCCTCAGACCACTTCCAACTGTTGCAGGTGGCAACCTACCTACATTTGTGGTCATGATTCCCCAAGAAAGTGGAATCAGAGTAGGTGGCTCAATTAATGAAAACTGACCCAAAAGACCTACGCCATCTTTATAAAAATTCCCATTGAAGAGAGCTAAGTCTGCTCATTCTAGAGAAGTGATCATTCAGGTTGAATGAATGTACTTCAGAGAAATTCAATGGAAGGAAAATTTGGAAAGTGTTTGAGGGGATAACTGCTGATTGATCTAGTGCAGCTTTTAAGCTGAAGATCGTATTGCTGAGAGCAGAGTATTTTATTGAGGTATTGAACTAGTCAGTTGACAGAGGGTTCTACTGTTTGCATTCTCCACCCAGTTCTCAGCTAAGAAGACCAGGAACAAGATCGGGGGTCTTGAGGAAGCGTTGTTTGAGTGCTCTCCAGGAGTTTGGTAGGGAGGAACGCCCTCCTAAAGCTGTTGTCGTCTATCCTCAACAGGTTCTATGTTATTTTATGTTACTGTGTTAGTTAAATAAATCTTAATTTAACTGCTATAGAATGATAATAGTTCAGTTTGTGAAATGTTAGATTAGTATTCTTATTAGATTGTTATAGAAATGAAATGGATTTAGAGAATAATGTGTTAGAATGAAAATAAATTTCCAAACTGTGTTTTTCCACACCTGGAAACCAGGTTGTACTCTAGCACAGATAGAATGATTAAGTAGGTAAGATAATGAAAATAGTAGGTAGGATTGTGTATCTGTAAATAGCAGAGTAAATTATTTCAATGTTTAAAATATTATGAAGGAAAAACAGTGTAATGATTTATTTGTGTTTACTGTTTTACTTAGTATAACTAAATAAAACGCAAAAAAGAAACAGTAAACTACATTAGAGTTACAGTAATAGTATATAGTTAAGTATATAAACAAGCTATTAACCACATAGTTTATCTTTTAAAAATATCAACTAAATATTAAACTATTACTTAATATAAACCAGATTAGGGTTATGTTATAAACCCTTAATTTATAAAAAAGTAAACAAAGTTACAGAGTTTATCTTCTATCCTTTAGAGAACTCGAAATAAATTCTATGTTATAGAATAGTAAATAAAAAAAATGTAAATATAAACAATAAATAATATAAAACTAAGAATTTACATATTTAGAAACTATTTTATATCTACCAGACAGGCTTATAACCCGTGAAGGAAAAACCTCAGGGTTGAAACCCTAACAATTAATTTATTTAAATTTTTAATCCATTTACATTAATAATTATATAAATAAACTTTACAAGAAGATTACAGCATATACCTTAGACTGTTTACAGTCTTTTCTTAACACAAATATCTTTTATAAACAAGCAAGATAAGTTTACAGTTAATAGGTTAATATACCACCACACACCTGTAATATCCAAACTGAATTAATAAGAAGCAGAGCCTAAGTAATAATTAATTAAAGAACATATTTAGACAAGGGTTTCATTTCCAGTAAACCCTAGCTATTGTATTCTGGACAAGTAAGTATAAAATTATAAATTTTGCATTACGACTGATCTACAGTCCTCACATTAACAATAATTACTTACCAAAGATATCTTAAACAATAATTTTCTTCACTGAAAGTTGAAGAAGGAGAAACCCTAATTACACAGAATCATAATTTACAAGATTACAAAACCATTGCAAAAATGAGACAGAGCTCGAAGTTAAAAATCCTTCTTAAAAACCAAATGTATTACATTGTCGGGCCGTAAGGCTAAAAACTTAACCAAAATACATCACACAGCTCACGACCAGTATTACTAAGCATCGTAGCAAGGGTTTGTAAAAGAAAACTAGAAAACAACTTATTAAAACCTCCTATCTAACAAAGAGACCAAACAGGATTCCAAGAACTGAGTTTCTCCTTCAACAAACCCTCAATATAAGTAGGGAAAAACCCATTTTGAACTCAGGGCTTACCAGTTAGGGCCACGAGCTACTGAATTCGGTCGTCATTTTTCTTCCACCGAAGCTTGGAACTGTCATGGGTTCCTGTACAAACATATTACTGAGCATCAGTTCAAGGCTCAGTTTAAAAACATAAAAACCCTATCTGTGTTAATAATTTGACAGAGAGTCTCCATAACAAAAACTGGGTTATCTTACCTGCAAGTAGAAGAGTTGTCGAGCAATGAAGAGACTGTCACTAGTTTCACAATGTACACACAGGATTTTCCAAACCCAACGCCGACCGTGGAGTAAAAACAGTGACAAAGAAGCTTAAGCTTCACAAAGTCGTGACAGGCCGCAAGAAGAACAGGACTGAGCTATGGACAGGCCGAGAGCCAAACACAAAAACGAGTAAACACTTGCACTGTAAGGTTCATAACCATGAAGGTTTGCAATCAAAGACTGAGTTTTGGAAACTATAGCAACATCAAACAAAAACTTTGGAGCAAGCAAGGAGAGGAACAACCTCTCATGGCGGCTATGGAAACTACACAGAGCAGCCTGCAGGCCAGCGAAAGCTTCGGAGGCAAATGACAAAGCTAATAGGGTTTCCAAGTCTTTTAAATCGCGCCAATGCATGGAAAGGAGGTGACCATGTGCCCACCAATTATTTTAACCATGCAAGGGTTGAGTCCATATTCCATCTGCGTTCAATGATCAAATTATTGTTGCAATAATCAATAAACATTTATGCAATAAACTATTGAAATGGATATAAATATTCATATATGGAAACATAAGCTTTATTCAATAGTATCGAGGTCTGTTAGTATATGATTAATAAGGATTCCTTGTCGTTGACCATAGAGTAGGGTCGTGAAAACCTTTCCATGGTAATATCCCAAGGTCGACCATAGCATAAACTATTCCAATAACAATTCGTTTGATACCATGCAAAACGACTTAAAATATTTACATATTATTGAAGCTTAAATGATATTATTTTGCAATTGATGGTTTAAAGATAGTAGAATTGCTAGTAACTATCATATTTCATTTGACTATAGAGTAAAAGCATTTTTAAAAATGACAATAAAAAATGTCAAGGACCAACCGTAGTGTAACCCTTTACAAGTAACGTTTTGTATAATCGACTTGCTAATGACTATAATAATGAACCTTATTATTAGTTACAAAATCAGTAGTGCGTAATTGGTTCTAATAGAATATAGGAGTTTTTGTTTTAATGTCTCATTGATATAGAACTTAGAATAAAAGTTCTAGGTAGTAAAATATACCATAGTAGTTAGAATACACTACAACTTATTTTGAGTGAGGCATCTTGGTAATAATAATTTTTCTATGGTATAGACCATGCACAGGGGTTATACATTATAGGAATAACAATGATAATGTGCTTACCTATGATTTAAACTTTATAAAAATGGTGGTAGGAAGTATTCTATTTCTAAGACGCTGTAATTAGTTATAAGAACCTAATTTACAATGTCATGGAAATTTCCAAATAGAAGATTTCTACAGGATGCAAGTAACATTGATATTGGCACATTACACAATAAGGTGGTATTGTACATAGAGACAATAATTCATGCAGCAAGCAATGACTCAAGTACTAAAGTTCATAACTTGAGGATTAGTAATTTCACATACAAGCTACAGGTTGATAAATTCCATGACTAGTAAGATAGAGGTGAAGTAGAAAACTTGTACTCTATTGGAAATCTTACCTTCAAATTTGACAGAAATACTTTCATGAATAAAAGACAGTTACTTTACCTCATCAGAGCATGCTTTTACATAGTCAATTATTTACTAGCATTTTAACATGCAACATATATACTTCTTGCTAATTTATGAATTAAACTCCTACTTGATTGATCATTACCTGTTAAACCTGTAAGAACCAGCAGTCCATCTGCGTTAGCATAAATGCTAAGTAAGACCAAGTTTTCAAAGATAGATTTCACCTACTTGCTAAAAAGTAAACTTATTAGTAAAACTGAAAGAAATCTGAATGTAGGTCAATCTTATATACATTATGAAAATGGAAGCTATATTAGCTATCGTAACATGAAAACGATTAATACTAAATATTAGACTGTTTTGTTTTTCACTAACCGCTAGCAGTTAGTAAACTGTGTATTCATACATTTTATGTTATCTTAAAAAATTTAAATTTTTATGAAATTTTGGGGTTATGACATGTGGTATCAGAGCTAGGTTCAAACACTAGGCCTTGATGAAGCTCAACTTGCTTATATGAAATAGTGTATTAAATCATTTTGCTGATGTTGTTTTCTTTTAATGTTATTCAACAGAGATATTTGTTTCTGAGTTTAACAACAGGTATGGAAAGACTAGAGGAATATGCGGAGGAGGAATCTCCCTTTACTGAAGAAGAAAACTTACACAGAGACCCTATACAAGAAGACATAACTGCTAATTCCTTAGAACTTTTACAAACAGTAAAAGACTTAAAATCTGAAATGGAATCTGTTAAAAAAGAAAATGAAAGGATTCTAAGAGCTCAGGAAGAGCCGAATCAGATCCTAACATAAATATTTCAAACTGAGGGAAGGGGTAAAAGAGCTGATTCAGAAGATATAAGTCACCAACATAAATATACAAAGATTAAACAGAATAAAAATGAAAGCATCCCATCTTCAGAAGTATTTGGTGATCAATGTAATTTTCATTCCACTAGTGATAGTAGTGATGACAACCATTATACTAAAAAGAGAAAATATAAACCTTATGAGGAAATTTCTAGGGAGTTTAAAAAGATCAAACCACCAACGTTCAATGGGGAAACTGAAAAGGGGGAGGAAGCGGAATCCTGGTTATCTGGGATGAAGAAGTACTTCTATATTTATAACTATTCTAATCAATTAAAGGCTAGAATGGCTATCTATAATCTTTTAGGGAAAGCTGATATATGGTGGAAAGATTTAAAGAGAGTGAAAGGAATAAAAGAAAAGAACGTAAATTGGAGAAACTTCAAGAAGTACTTTAAAAATAAATTTTTATCTGAGTAGTACTATGAAGAAAGAGAAAAAGAATTATATGAGCTTAAACTAGGTACAATGACTATGAAAGATTTAAACAACAAGTTTTTAAGTCTGCTTAGGTATGTGCCATACCTTGTAGATGAAAAAACGAAGGTACAGCGGTTCCTCAGCTGTTTACCTTATCACATAAAGGATAGGATTGAATATGACAATCCAAAAACTCTGGAAGAATCTATGAGGAAAGCCAATTTCTATTATGAACAGAACCGAAAAAAGGAGAGCATGGCCAATTGAAAGGCCAAAAAGAATAATAATAATTATGATCAGAAGAAGAAGGAGTTTGTGCCCAGTCGAAATTCTAAAAATAATAAGGCCAGAAATTTTCCTAACAAGAATTTCCAAGGGAATAATAATAATTCACCGAACAATCAGAACAATCAGAACAATCAAAAGGGTAAAGAGTCTGCTAATACTCATGGTAATTACACTAAAAAATTTGAACGAAAAGAACCCATAAAGTGCTGGGAGTGTAATGGCCCACATTATGCCTCATTCTGTCCTAATCGGAAAAAGAATGTCAATAATATCCATACAATACAGGAGGAGATGACTGTTGGAGATTTATCAAGGACTATGCCCAGGATCAATGCAACCTTGGAGAATCGATAGGCAGACTATCAAACTTCCATGGTGTAAGTAGAAGGTAAGATAAACCAAACCCTTATAGCTATTTTAATTGATCCAGGAGCTAGTCTAAGTTATATTTCACCTAAATTAGTAGAAAAATGTAAGCTTCCTGTTGAAAAATTTGAAAGTTCTTGGTTGGTTCAGTTAGCCACTGGTGCAAAAAGGAAGGTAACTTGTTTTGTAAATAAATGTGTAATAGTTATGGATCAATTTGCAACTTTTGTAAAGCTTAATGTACTACATCTTGGTTCTTACAAAATACTAATCGGTATGGATTGGTTAGAACAACATGGGCGATCTTAAACTGTTTTTTTTTTAAACAAAAACATGGGGTAGATTTATAAGGTTCCGGTAAATCAGCTACCGAGTGCTTTTACAAATATATTGAGCTTCCTAGCAGAAGGATTCTAAAACATAGCGAAACTGAGATTCAACGAGGTCCAACAGCCTTATTACATTTATTTAAAGTAGAAGAAACGAGGAGGCAGAGAGAAGGACCCAGTTTGAGCGGGAACAATAGTATTCCAGCTTCATTTGTCCATCTTAGCGACCAGCTTTGCCACTGCTGTCTCCTATGCGATAATGCGCTTTCCAAAATCCCCATGAACGTTTGCCTCATCCTTGAAGCCAGTACGCACCTGGGCGATCTTAAACTGTTATGATAAAACCTTTACTTGTATAAATAATGATGGAAAATCAATAAGTGTAAAGGGAATCCCTAGAAAAACAACCATAAGGCATATTTCTGCTCTGCAGCTTAAGAAAGCTGTTAGGAAAGGTTGTAAGGCTTATGCAGTAATAGTAACTAATGAGGAAAATCTAAGTAGTACAGATAAATTAAAATTGGAGGATATACAAGTTTTAAAAGAGTATGTAGATGTATTTTCGGAAGAGATTCGGGGATTGCCTCCGAAAAGGGAACTGCATTTTACCATTGAGCTGGTACCGGGTGCAGTACCTAGCTCAAAGGCCCCTTATCGAATGAACATACTTGAACTTAATGAACTAAAGTCACAATTAAAATAACTTATTGACAAGAAGTATATACGACCCAGTGTGTCTCCCTGGGGGGCACCTGTCATCTTCATTAATAAAAATGACGGAACTATGCGACTTTGCATAGATTACCGTCATTTGAATAAGATGACTATTAAAAATAGATACCCATTGCCTCGCATAGATGATTTGTTTGACAACTACATGGAGCCACGGTGTTTTCAAAAATTGATTTAAGGTCTGGATATCATCAATTTAGGATTAAAGATGAAGACATCTTTAAAACAACTTTTAGGACTCTATATGGCCATTACGAGTTTGTCGTCATGCCATTCGGGATTACTAATGCCCCAGTTGTTTTTATGTGTTTAATGAACAATGTAATGCATAAGTATCTAGATAAGTTTGTGGTCGTGTTTATTGACGACATATTAATCTATTCGAAATCTGAAGAAGAACATAAGGAACATTTAAAAATTGTTTTGCAAGAGTTACGAAATCATCAACTCTTTGCAAAGTTTAGTAAATGCGATTTCTTTAAGGATAAAATCCAGTACTTAGGACATGTGGTGACTAAGGAAGGGATTTCGGTGGATCCCGAAAAGATAAAGGCGATTGAAGAGTGGCCAGTTCCTAAAGATGTAACTGATGTTCGATCCTTCATGGGAATTACCAGTTATTACCGAAGGTTCATTGAAGGTTTTTCAAAAATCGCAAATCCGATAACTTCTTTGCAGAAGAAGGGAAAGAAATTTGATTGGAACCAGAAATGCGAGGATAGTTTTAAAAAGTTAAAAACTTTGTTAACCAGCGCACCTATTTTAAGAATAGTTGATCCAAATAAAGATTTTGTAGTGTGTATTGATGCCTGCAATGATGGTTTAGGGGGAGTATTGACTCAAGAAGGGCATGTTATTGCTTATGAGTCTAGGAAATTAAAAATTCATGAAAATAATTATGCAACTTATGATTTGGAATTAGCTGCTGTTATACATGCTTTAAAGATATGGCATCATCATTTAATTAGAATAAAATTTATTCTAATGACCGATAATAAAGGACTAAAATATCTTTTAGATCCGCCTAATCTAAATGCTAGACAAGCTAGGTGGCTAGCTTTTCTAAGTGAGTATGATTTCGAAATTCAGCACATTAAAGGGAAAGAAAATCAAGTTGCTGATGCATTATGTAGAAATGCAAGGCTGAAATTTGCAGCAGTTATTAGAACTTATGTAACAGATCTGGAAGAACAGCTTAAAGCAGGAATAGAATAGGATGAAATTTACCAAAATTTACAAGCAAAAACGAAAGAAAATTCAACAGAAAGTTTAAGTAAAGGGTACAACTTGAATGATAAAGGATTTTTACTGTATAAAGACAGAATGTATTTACCAAATGTACCTAAAGTTAAGTTATTAATTTTAGATGAAATCCATAAAAATCCATACTCATGTCATCTAGGTTATCAGATGACTATAACTATGTTAAGAAAAGAATATTTTTGGCCAAACATGAAGACTGAACTGGCAGAATATATCGCTAGGTGTTTTGAATGTCAACAGGTAAAAATTGAACATCAACACCCAGCTAGATTACTTCAGCCACTGCCCATTCCTAGCTGGAAATAGGAGATAATTAGTCTTGATTTTATTACTAAACTGCCTAAAAATCAGAATTTAAATGATTCTATAATGGTAGTAGTTGACAAATTGAGTAAAGCATCCCATTTTATACCTGTTAAAACTATGTATAAGGCTGCAAACACAGCTGATATCTTTCTAAAGAAAATTTTCCGACTGCATGGGATACCAAAATTTATAATCTTAGATAGAGACCCTAAATTTACCGGTAACTTTTGGAAATCTCTGTTTAAAGGATTAAATACTACACTAAATTTTATTACTTCGTTCCATCCTCAAACTGATGGACAGAATGAAAGAGTAAACCAAGTACGTGAAGATTTACTAAGAATGTATGTAAAATATCAGCCAGGTAAATGGGAGGATTATTTGCACCTAGTGGAATTTGATTATAATAATAATTATCAAGCTTCAGTCAGATTTAGTTCTTTCGAAATCTTGTATGGAAGGAAGTGTAAGACTCCTATCTCTTGGAGTAATCCAGTGGACATATTAGTATTAGGTCTTGAATTATTGAAAGAAATGGAAGAAATTGTAAAGCAGGTACAAGGTAATTTTAAAATTGCGGAAGATCAACAGAAGAGTCAAGCAGACCTTAAAAGAACTCCAAAAGAGTTTCAGGTAGGTGAACATGTGTTCATCAAGGTGAGACCCAAAAAGAGTTCTCTGAGGTTGGGTAGTTGCGCAAAACTAGCACCTCGTTACTATGGTCCTTTTGAAATACTGTCTAGGATTGGACAGGTAGTCTATCAGTTAGCTTTACCACCAAATTTGAGAGTTCATAATGTTTTCCACATTTATGTATTAAAGAAATACGTTCATGATGATACTCATGTTGTTAACTGGAATGATGTACAGGTGGAACTAGAAGGATATTTTCTAGTGGAATCGGACTGTATCCTCGGGTGGAGGGAGATCACACTTTGGAACCGCACCATTGGTCAGGTGAAGGTGTAATGGAAGCACCTTAGTCTAGAGGAAGCCACCTGGGAATTGGAAATTAATATGCAAGATGCATATCCAATTCTGTTCCATGGGAATTCTGAGGATCAAGAATAAATAACATCGAGGACAATGTTATAATTTAAGGGGGTGTGTATGTCACATACCCCAATTTTGCAAAAACAATTTTATATTATTTGAGGAACAATATGTTAAATTTTATGCTAAGTTGTAATTGATGACCTGGTGGGGTCAAGGGTATTTAATGTAAATCCTAAATATTTTATTTTAAATAAATAAATGAGGAGACAACAGCTTAGGAGAGTTGTTAAAAGAGTGTTTACTGGTCAAATTGGTGGAGGAGATTGGGTGGAGTGCAAACTGACATGTGGCAGCATCCTCAAACCACTTCCAACTGTTGCAGGTGGAAACCTCCCTACATTTGTGGTCATGATTCCCCAAGAAAGTGGAATCAGAGCAAGTGGCTTAATTAATGAAAATTGACCCAAAAGACCTGGGCAATCTTTTAAAAAATTCTCAATGAAGAGAGCTGAGGTTGCTCATTCTAGAGAAGTGATCATTCAGGTTGAATGAATGTACATCAGAGAAATTTAATGGAAGGGAAATTTGGAAAGTGTTTGAGGGGATAACTACTGATTGATCTAGTGCATATTTTAAGCTGAAGATCATACTGCTGAGAGCAGAGTATTTTACTGAGGTATTGAACTAGTCAGTTGACAAAGGGTTCTACTGTTTGCATTCTCCACCCAGTTCTCAGCCAAGCAGACAAGGAATAGGCTCAGGGGTCCCGAGGAAACATTGTTTGAGTGATCTCCAAGAGTTTGGTAGGGAGGAACGACCTCCTAAAGCTATTGTCGTCTGTCCCCAACAGGTTCTATGTTATTTTATTTTATTGTGTTAGTTAAATAAATCTTAGTTTAACTGCTATAGAATGATAATGAGTTCAGTTTGTGAAATGTTAGTTTAGTATTCTTATTAGATTGTTATAGAAATGAAATGGATTTAGAGAATAATGTGTTAGAATGAAAATAAATTTCTAAACTGTGTTTTTCCACACCTAGAAACCAGGTCGTACTCTAGAACAGATAGAATGCTTAAGTAGATAAGAGAATGAAAATAGTAGGTAGGATTGTGTATCTGTAAATAGCAGAGTAAATTATTTGAATGTTTAAAATATTATGAAGGAAAAAGAGTGTTATGATTTATTTGTGTTTAATGTTTTTACTTAGTATAACTAAATAAAAATGCAAAAAAGAAACAGTAAACTACATTAGAGTTACAGTAATAGTATACAGTTAAGTATATAAACAAGGTATTAACCACACAGTTTATCTTTTAAAAATATCAACTAAATCTTAAACTATTACTTAATATAAACCAGATTAGGGTTATGTTATAAACCCTTAATTTATAAAAAAGTAAACAGAGTTACAGAGTTTACCTCTTATCCTTTAGAGAACTTGGAATAAATTCTATGTTATAGAATAGCAAATAAAAACAAATGTAAATATAAACAATAAATAATATAAAACTAAGAATTTACATATTTAGAAACTATTTTATTTTTACCAGATAGGCTTATAACCTGCGAAGGAAAAACCTCAGGGTCGAAACCCTAACTATAAATTTATCTATTATAAATTTATTTATTTAAAGTTTTAATCCATTTACATTAATAATTATATAAATAAACTTTACAAGAAGATTACAGCATATACCTTAGACTGTTTACAGTCTTTTCTTAAGACAAATATCTTTTATAAACAAGCAAGACAAGTTTATAGTTAACAGGTTAATATACCACCACACACATGTAATAGCCAAACCGAAGTAATAAGAAACAGATCCTAAGTAATAATTAATTAAAGAACATATTTAGACAGGGGTTTCATTTCCAGTAAACCCTAGCTATTATATTATGGACAAGTAAATATAAAATTATAAATTTTACATTACGATTGATCTACATTCCTCACATTAACAATAATTACTTACCAAAGATATCTTAAACAATAATTTTCTTCACTGACAGTTGAAGAAGGGAAAACCCTAATTACACAAAATCATAATTTACAAGATTACAAAACCATTGCAAAAATGAGACAGAGCTCGAAGTTAAAAATCCTTCTTAAAAACCAAATGTATTACATTGTCAGGCTGTAAGGCTAAAAACTTAACCAAAATACATCACACAGCTCAAGGCCGGTATTACCCAGCATCGTAGCAAGGGTTTGTAAATCAAAACTGGAAAACAACTTATTAAAATCTCCTATATAACAAAGAGACCGAACAGGCTTCGAAGAACTAAGTTTCTCCTTCAACAAACCCTCAATACAAGTAGGGAAAAACCCATTTTGAACTCAGGACTTACCAGTTAGGGCCACGAGCCACTGAAGTCGGTCGTCGTTTTTCTTCGACCGAAGCTTGGAACTGTCACGGGTTCCTGTACAAACATATTTCCGAGCATCATTTCAAGGCTCAGTTTAAAAACATAAAAACCCTAACTGTGTTAATAATTTGACAGAGAGTCTCCATAACAAAAACCGGGTTATCTTACCTGCAAGTAGAAGAGTTGTCGAGCAATGAAGAGACTGTCACCAGTTTCACAATGTACACACATAAGTTTCCAAACCCAACACCGACCGTGGAGTAAAAATAGTGACAAAGAAGCTTAAGCTTCACAAAGTCATGACAGGCCACGAGAAGAACATGACTGAGCTATGGACAGGCTGAGAGCAAAATGCAAAAACCAGTAAACACTCGCGCTGTAAGGTTCACAACCACGAAGGTTTGCAATCAAAGACTGAGTTTTGGAAACTACAACAACATCAAACAAAAGCTTTGGAGAAAGCAAGCAAAGGAACAACCTCTCATGGTGGCTATGGAAACTACACAGAGTAGCCCGCAGGCCAGGGAAAACTTAGGAGGCAAATGACAAAGCTAATAGGGTTTGCAAGTCTTTTAAATCACCAATGCATGGACAGGAGGTGACCACGTGCCCACCAATTCTTTTAACCATGCAAGGGTCGATTCCATAGTCCATCTACGTTCAATGATCAAATTATTGTTGCAATAATCAATAAACAATTATGCAATAAACTATTGAAATGGATATAAATATTCATATATGGAAACATAAACTTTATTCAATAGTATCGAGGTCTGTGTTATATGATTAACAATGATTCCTCATCGTTGATCATCGAGTAGGGTCGTGAAAACCTTGCCATGGTAATATCCCAAGGTCTACCATAGCATAAACTATTCCAATAACAATTCGTTTGATACCATGCAAAACGACTTAAAATATTTACATATTATTGAAGCTTAAACGATATTATTTTGCAATCGATGGTTTAAAGATAGTAGAATTGCTAGTAACTATCATATGTCATTTGACTATAGAGTAAAAGCGTTTTTAAAGTAGACAATAAACAATGTCAAGGACCAACCTTAGTGTAACCCTTTACAATAACCCTTTACAAGTAATGTTTTGTACAATCAACTTGCTAATGAATATAACAATGAACCTTATTATTAGTTACAAAATCAATAGTGCGTAATTGGTTCTAATAGAATATAGGAGTTTTTGTTTTAATGTCTCATTGATATAGAACTTAGAATAAAAGTTCTAGGTAGTAAAATATACCATAGTAGTTAGAATACACTACAACTTATTTTGAGTGAGGCATCTTGGTAATAATAATTTTTCTATGGTATAAACCATGCACAAGGGTTATACATTATAGGAATAACAATGATAATGTTCTTACCTATGATTTATACTTTATAAAAATGGTGGTAGGAAGTATTCTATTTCTAAGACGTTGTATTTAGTTATAAGAACCTAATTTACAATGTCATGGAAATTTCCAGATAGAAGATTTCTATAGGATGCAAGTAACATTGATATTGGCACATTATAAAGTAAGGTGGTATTGTACATAGATACAATAATTCATGCAGCAAGCAATGATTCAAGTACTAAAGTTCATAACTTGAGGATTAGTAATTTCACACACAAGCTACAGGTTGATAAATTCCATGACTAGTAAGATAGAGGCGAAGTAGAAAACTTGTACTCTATTGGAAATCTTACCTTCAAATTTGACATAAATACTTTTATGAATAAAATACAGTTACTTTACCTCATCAAAGCTTGCTTTTAAATAGTCAGTTATTTACTAGCATTTTAACATGCAACAGATATACTTCTTGCTACTTTATGAATTAATCTCCTACTTGATCGATCGGTACCTGTTAAACCTGTAAGAACCATCAGTCCATCCGCGTTAGCATTAATGCTAAGTAAGCCCAAGTTTTCAAAGATAGATTTCACCTACTTGCCAAAAAGTAAACTTATTAGTAAAATTGAAAGAAATCTGAATGCAGGTCAATCTTATATACATTATGAAAATGGAAGTTGTATTAGTTATCGTAACATGAAAATGATTTATACTAAACATTAGACTGTTTCGTTTTCTGCTAACCGCTAGCAATTAGTAAACTGCGTATTCAGAAATTTTATGTTATCTTAAAAATTTTAAATTTTTATGAAATTTTGGGGTTATGACAACAGCCATCATCCCATGATACTATTCAACTCAAAGCCCCACCACAAGAGGTAAGAACTTCTGAAAAATTATCCTATTCTTTCAATCTTGAGTTAGAAATTCAGAAGTTAAAAATCTCTTTTCCCTTGATAGAGCTTATGAATAATGACGCCTTCAAGTCATCCATACCTAAATATCTTCAGCCAAGGACACCCATAGATGCTGACTTTGTGAACTTGCAAGATGATAAGCCCACAATAATCCTAGGTCCTATGATTGAAGAGCTGGATGAGTCTTGCCCACCTTTCTACATATCTTTGAACATCCATGACAAGATCCTTCACAACTGTTTGCTTGACTTAGGAGAATCCCATAACCTAATGCCAAAAGAATTGATGGATGAGCTTGGCCTCAACATTACAAAACCCTACCATGATCTGTTCTCTTTCGACTCTAGGAAGGTCAAATGCCTAGGTCTCATCAAAGACCTTGTCATAAACCTCTCCCAGCTGCCTTCAAAAAGCATAGTGATAGACATAGTAGTGGCTGACATCCCACCTAAGTTTGGCCTCCTTTTGTCTCACTCATGGAGTAAAAGGCTGGGTGGTACCCTTCATATGGACCTTACATATGCTACAATCCCAATGTTTGGAGGGGAGACCAAGAGACTCTATAGGGAAAATCAATTTACCTACAATCAGTAATGCCAAGAATTCTATAAATCATCCCATCTATGCAGTAGACACAGAGTTTGGGGCATGCATTCTACAAATAGATGATTCTCATCCAATACCTATACAACTCACAAAGCCTACCTATTAGCCACATGAGGAAGTAACCACCTTTGTCTGGAGCATGTCTTTTGATGGGGCTAGTACTCAAGCCTCAGCAGGTGCATGTATAGTTCTTATTTCTCCTTCAAAGGAGACTATACATTTGTCTTATAAGCTTGATTTCAAGACTACTAACAACATAACAGAGTATGAGGAATAGCTGTTGGGAGTGAAGGATTCCAAGGAAATGGGAATCATGTGCCTGCAGATATTCGGAGATGCAGATCTCATCATACAGTAGGTGAACAATACTTTTCAAGCAAAGAATGTCAGTCTGAAGGCATACAGAGATGAGTTATGGAAAATCAGGGGCTCTTTCATGTTTTTGAACTCTCCTATATACCTAGAGCTATGAACCATCTAGCTGATTCCCTTGCTATCTCCGCAAGTATGTTAATTCCCCCTTTTCCTCCTAAGCTGAGCTATGAGATCCAAGTCAAGTACAGGCTATCCCTCCTTGATAATGTGAAATTTTGGAAATCTTTTGAAAATGATGATGAACTTAGTAAATTTCTCTAGGTCGTAGATGAGTTTTCTGATATGCATATTGATCAAGAAAACCTAAATATGGAAGAATCCCAGTGGCCCAAATCAGAAGATAAAATAGGCAAACATAATATTGTTCAGCTGCCTAGCAATTATATACCTTGGGTTCTAGTACCCCTTGAAGAGATTTTTGATCATAATGATGTCCCTTTTAAACCCATGAAAATGGAGAAAGACCCTGCTGTCCATGAGCACAACCTAGGTAGCCAAAGTCATCAAAAATTCATAAATATGTCCTCTGAGTTGACTATTGATAAGATGTCAGAACTTTGTATTCTTATGAAAGAGTTTGCTGATGTATTTGCTTGGGAATACAGTGATATGAAAACCTATGACACATCTATCATCCAACATAGGATTCCCCTGGAAAAGGACACCATCCCTTTTAAACAAAAGCTAAGACCTATCAGTCTGCTCCTACTGCTAGTGATTGAGAAAGAAATCCGAAAGCTCCTTAATGCAAAAAACATAATCCCACTGAGATACTCCAAATGGATTGCAAACTTAGTGATAGTGAGGAATAAAAATGGGGAGATCAGGTTATGCATTGATTTTAGGAACCTAAACAAATGCTCCAAGAAAGACAACTACCCCTTACCCAAGATGGAGCATCTGTTGCAAAGAGTCTCAGGAGCTAGTGTGATGTCATTCCTAGATGGTTTCTCTGGCTACAATCAAGTTTTTGTACACCCTGATGATTAAGAGAAAACTACATTTACTGCTCCCTAGGGTACTTTCATGTATGCCAAGATTCCATTTGGGCTAATGAATGTTGTGGCCAATTTTCAGAGAGCCATGGACATAGCTTTTGTGGGATTGAAAGACAAGTTTGTTCTCATATACCTTGATGGCCTCACTGTTTACTCCAACAGCCATGAAGAACATTTGTAGCACTTGAGGAGGGTGTTTTTTAAATGTAGGTAGTTTGGGATATCTCTGAACCCAAAGAAGTCCCAATTTGCTCTCACAGAGGGCATGCTATACCCAAATCCTTTCACCAACATGTGATGAAATCCTTAACCACTATGTTTTCCCTAAATCCCAAACTTGGAGTGGAAACTTTCTCTTGGACTGTTTACTCCAACAGCCATGAAGAACATTTGCAGCACTTGAGGAGGGTGTTTTTTAAATGTAGGTAGTTTGGTATATCTTTGAACCCAAAGAAGTCCCAATTTGCTCTCAGGGAGGGCATGCTATACTCAAATACTTTCACCAACATGTGATGAGATCCTTAACCACTAGGTTTTCTCTAAATCCCAAACTTGGAGTGGAAACTTGCTCTGGATATCAATTCCACATGAAAAAACCTAGCACCGTGCTTTCCCTTCGGTTGATGAGTGGTACCTTGTTTAGCACTGCCTGTGTTCTGTTATAGAAAAGTGGTGCCACCGTGCTTCTACTTTGTTATTAAAGAGGTTCTTACCTAAATCGCTCTGTCATAAGGGAACAAAATCGGTACCCTTGGTAAAAATGGAAAAGAGAAGTTTATCGAGGCTTCTAGAAATTGAGCCTTGTGTCCTCCCTTTTCCCTATAAATATGGGTTAGTTGGAGTCGAGATCCATCTTGGTAGGATCTTAGAGCCACCTCACCCACAATTCTCTCAACTATCTCTATCCATTAAGCCTTAAAAATACTAGCTCATATCCATAGTTGAGGGGGAGAACTGAATGGTATTGTTATGTTGTTGAATTGACTACCTAGTCCAATCCATTTGAGAGCACAAGAGAGAAAATTGGAGCTATCAAGGATGAGGTGTTTTCCTTGTGGAGGAGTTTGTCAACACTAAGGCAATGGTTGTAAGCTTATTCATTCATTTATTAATGCAAAGCTGATTTCCGTCCCACATGTCTGTTGTATTGATCTCACATGTATATGTTACTGAATTCTTTAGTCACTAGTATGGATGTGTGAATAATTTTCTTGTAGCTTTGATGTTCTTGTTTGTTTGACATGTTTTCAGGTACACAGGTTCATTATCAAAGCATTATTCTAGGTGTTCACAACATTCAAGGAAGGTCTTCATCCTTTGTCGTTTACTCATTTGTTCTGGATCTGAACCATTCAGACCAGAGGAACAACTTCTGTTCGCAGAAGGTGCAATATTCCTGACTACAGGGAAAACTACTAGGTCATATAGTTTCAGCAGAAGGTGTGAAGATTGATCCTGTTCGAGTTGAAGCAATCTAGAAGTTGTCCATACCTAGGTCAAAAAAGGATATTTAGTCATTCCTAGGTAAGATAAATTTCGTGAGGAGGTTTATCCCAAATTTTTTTGAGTTGGTAAAACACATAACCTCTATGTTGAGGAAGGAAGCTAAAATCAAGTGGACATAGCAAGCAAGAAACTCTTTTGAAGCCATTAAGAAGGCTATCATGGAATCTCCCACTTTGATTAGTCCATAATACACCAAGGGCTTCTACATTTTCTCCTTTACTTCCTATGACACAGTGGAAAAAATTCTGTTACAGAAAGATGATGAAGGCCTTAATCACCCCATTTCCCTTTTCAGCAGAACATTGAGGGATGCTGAATTGAAGTATGATCCTATCGAGAAACAAGCCTATGCTCTCATCAAGTCACTAAAATCCTTCAGAATTTACATCCTACACACAAACGTCTTGGTCTATGTCCCTTCAGCTGCTGTGAAGGATGTTTTGACCTAGCCTGATATTGATGGAAAGAGATCCAAATGGATTTCCAAGCTTATTGAGTTTGACATAGAAGTAAATCCCACCAATATAGTGAAAGTTCAAGGCCTATCTAAGCTCATGGATAAAGAAATTTGTGATCTATTGAGAATGAATTTCATTGGTATAAGTTTAGCAAACTTGTAGACAGAGGCAGCAACAGAGACAGTTCAGGAGAAACATGACAGCCACCAGGTGACTAAGAACTTATCTTCATGTGAGTGGTACTCAAGTATTATTCATTTCTTGCAAATTAGTTTAGAAGTTCCACCTGAACTAAGCTTGACTCAAGCACGATCTCTTAAGCTTAAGTCTGTTAAATTTTGTATAATTGATAAATTGCTGTTTTGGAAAGATCCTTCTGGTGTTTTGCTAAGATGCTTAGCTAAAGAAGATTCAGTTTAGGTCATACATCAGTTTAATTCAAGCACATGTGGGGGGAATCATTACTAGAAGACTACAGCCCACAAGATTTTGAGGGCTGGGTACTATTGGCCTGTTATTTTCTCTGATGTGTGTACCTTTGTAAAAGCCTGTGACAAATGCCAAAGATTCATAGGAAAGCAGCAGCTCATATCTTTGCCCCTTAGACCTATTGTAGTGAATGGTCCTTTCCAGCAGTGGGGTATTGATTTCATAGGTGAGATTAATCCTTCATTAAGTGGCTAGCACAAGTGGATCCTTGTAGCCACAGATTATTTTACCAAGTGGATAGAGGCAGTCCCCACAAGGAATGCCACTCACCAAGTCATCATGAAGTTTTTATATCTGAACATCTTTATCATATTTGGCTGCCCAATAAGGGTAGTGACTGATAATGCACCATATTTTAAAGCCGGGGCATTGGTTAACATATGTGAGTAAATGGGAATTGAATTGGTGTATTCCACTTCCTATTACCCTCAAGGAAATGGCCTTGCTGAGTCATCCAATAAGAGCCTAGTTATAATCATCAGAAAACTATCGGAGAATAATCAGAAGACCTGGGATTCTAAGATAAATTTTTCTCTATGGGCTGACATGTGACCAACGAAAAATCCATAGGGAATTCTCCTTTTAAGTTGGTTTATGGTACTGAGGCCATTTTTCCCATTCAGTTGATTCTACCAGTAGCCAAGTTTTTTCAAGAGGAGCAGGATGAACCGAATGACATGGTAAGGAGGATGCTTGATTTGGTTGAGCTGCAGCAAGTCAGGGAATAGGTGGTGGAGAAGTCAGAAGCTCACCAAAAGAAGATTAAAAGTATTTTTGACAAGAAGGAAAAGGTGGACAATTTTTAGGTTGGAGACTGGGTTCTGAAATGGGATGCTGTCAGGCAGGACAAGGGAAAGCATGGTAAATTTGATTTTCTATAGATAGTCCCTTTTGTGATATCTCAGGTGCAACAGAACAACACTTTCAAACTACAAATTCTGGAAGGCGAGGAGGTGTTTGATGGCCAAGCCAATGGGCGATTTCTGAAACTCTATTTCATCTAAGGCTTTAAAGCCTTATTATTGTAAGATATTATTTTTTGTTTTTTTTTGTTTTTGCAAAATAACTCCATGCCCAATGGAACAGTAGAATATAGGTTTAATTATTATTTTTTCAAGAAAGGCATTTCATCTAGGTTTCTTGGGACCTCACAGGAAGGTTCCCATCCCCGAGTAGGAGCCAGATGTTATCTCCTAAATAAATTAGTCTTCAATAGGTCAGACTCATAAAATTTATTTTTGCATAGTGATGAAGATTTCAGGGCACATCATGAAATATTTTTGTGTGTTTAATAAAGTTGGAACTCCTTGTACTCCGTTCTTTCATAAAAAATCGAAGTTTAGCTTTCGGTGGCTTAGGCGAACATCTCATCTGTTTATTAGCCACCGAAAAAGATCAGTTTTCAGCAGCTTAAAAATTGGATTCAACACTACCTTAACCACCGAAAGCTCATTGAATTCATTTTCTAATAAAATTTTTGAAGACCAGCTTTCGGTGGCTTAGGTGAACATCTCAATGTTCATTATCCATCGAAAATCCCAGCTTTCAGCAGCTTAAAAATTGGATCCAAGACTACCTTAACCAATGAAATCTCCAAAAGGGGAAAAAAGTTGGTGCATCCATCACAATAAGACATCATCAACATGAAGAGAACCACTATCAAGCACTTAAACACTTAAAAGACTAGATTTGTAGCCAATCATGAGTTGGTAGGAGGCATCATTTTGAAAGAAAGGTGACATATCTGAACCCTAACTCTCTCATCCCTACACCTATCCCGTGACTGTAATTGAACCACCATAAAGCATTAAAATCCATTTAGAATGATTACAACACTGGTGCGCTCACGGGTCTCATCAGAATTTACTATCGGTTTGCTCAAATCCAAATTGAACAACTAGTCCCCTCAAAATCAGCACCCTCTCCTCAATTCATTCCACATTTCCTGCATGCATCCTCACTGAGCCAAGCCCTCCCTGGATCCAGCATTGTAATATCCTTCCCTAGGGTTTGAATTTCAATTTTGTAGGTACAGAAGAACATTCAAGAAGATGAAGAGAGGAGGAGGACCTGCCCTAAGACAAGAGTTGGGTGACATTGGTTTCCTAGAAGCACATCCAAAGGTATGTCAGCTATTCAAAGATGCATGCTGCTACAGATTTTGTGAAAAGGTTTAGGGATCTCATCAGCAAGTGGCAGAAGCATTTTCCCTCACATTTTATGTCTCAAAGGTAGTAATTGGAAGAGAGGAATTCCAAGTAGATGAGGCTCTGATATAAGAAGTAACAGAGCTCCCAAGGACTAGGGAAAATTGGTTCAAAACCACTATCACAAAGGATGTGGAATTCAGGTCTTACTTGAAGCCTGAGCACAAGAACATTGCTTGGAAGAAGAGCATTCCCATAACTTGGCTTGAGCAAAAATGGCAACACTTATTGAAGGAAATACTGGTCTATATAACATGTGAGGGAAGGTATAATAGGGTAATGATATACCATTTTAAGTTAATGAACCATTTCACTGGCAGGAGTCCACTGAACTTTCTTTTCTACTTACATAAGAGCCTAACAAAAATGGCCTAGCAGATTAAATCCTATCCCACCAAGATTTCAAGCAGGCTATCCCATCATGGCCCGATAAAGCTAATTGTCCTTGAATTGCTACAAAGAAGGAACATAGCTTGGACCTACTTCCTATTTTGGAATGAGTTTGAGACATAATTGTAGCCAGAAGACAAAAGGAAGTATTCTTCAAATAAGTCATCCACTCCCAAGAGTGGTAAGATGAAGAGGAGGCCCATCTCTCCAATTACAGTGGATCAGGCCTCTCCAGCTCCCAAGACCAAGAAGGCAAAGATAAACCTGGATTTCAGTGAAAAGGAAGAAGAGGTTCTAGCACCAGACAAAAATATACTTAGACTCTGAAGATGAAGAGGAACAGGAAACTAACTTAGGATATCAGTTTCAAGTAGGGCAGGAGGAGTTTCCCTCACCCACACCAAAGGAGGATCAAGGTGAACCAGTGGCAGAGGCTTCCTCTAGAAAACCTAGGTCCCAAGGAATCAACCAGCTATTAAGGCAAGTGTATGAACTAGAGGTCCTAGATAGAGAAATCAAAAGAACAAATGGTAAGTTAACCAAGAGGGATGTATAGTTGCATGACTCTCTTCTAGAAATGAGAGGGATGTATACCCTGCTGCAAAAAAGAAATCTGAGATTAATGAAGGACAATGCCAGGATCTACAGGAAGATCATACTGTCAAGGTTGAAGATGAAGAATTAAAACCCTAAATATCAAGCACACCTTTTGCTGGAAACCCTAGCAGAGGCAGCAATAAGCCTTTAGGATCTGGTGGCATCCTGTGATGCTAGTTATATTCCAAACCCTATGCAGGTTGCAGAAATACCAGAAGGTCAAAATTGAAGTTGTAAAGCCTCAGGATAAAGGGTGATTAAAAGTTTTATTAAATTTTGAAGAACATAGCTTTCGGTGGATTAGGCGAACATCGCAACTGTTCATTAGCCACTGAAAACAGAGCTTTTGGCAGCTTACAGAGCTAGAATTTTGCTTTCTTAGCCACCGAAAGTGCAGAATAGTGCAGAAAGGCATAGTTCCACACATAACCGAATTTGGTTGATCCAAATACCTCATGGATGATTTATAAGGTTGAAAATTAATTAAAGTCACAAGTATCTTGGGTCTGTTACAGTTTTGAAGGTGCCAGCGAGGTGAAGTAAGGTCACAAACCATACCTACTCTGACAAAGTGTGACTTGTCTGCTAGATAGCAAGTCTGAGTTCTAATTCAGTGTTCACTGTAGTTATTAAGGAGTTCGAGGAGTAAGAAAGTGTTGGAGTTAGGTAGATAAGCACTTAAGTTAGGGTTTTTGACCTAATTTTTGCAAAACATTTATGTTTATCTATTTTTAGTAAATTTGATCCAATTTTTTAGGATCTGAAATAAATTTTGTAAAGGCTATAAATCCTATGACTAATGTTGAAGCAAAGGTTCGGCTTCAGATATTGTTAGACACTTATTGTATTCAAGCTTCTCATGTGCTTTGTCATTTAATATAAGCTCTTTTTCCATTACATGTTCAGGTTTCATTTATTTTCTGTTCTGTAATTGTGCTTGGATGTTTGATTCAAGTTTATTCTTTTTGTCTAATACCAGATAGTTGTCATCCTATCTCTATGTTGATGAGTTGAATTACAAGTATATTTCCTTGTTATGATTAGCCATTCATATGTGAGTGCCTTATATATGAATTTGCCAGCATAGTGAGTTCTTCATTTATTCACCTTTAATACAAACCCTCTGAACATTGATAGTTAGAATCCTTATCTATTTGATTGAGTATCATGCATGTCTTGAGTGAGTGAGGTCTTATTGGTCATCTGACTTGATCCATTTATAAAACCATTAAAATATTGAATTTACCAGGAATCCTCCAGCTACAACCTAGAGGAGTTTCCTAGAGAGCTAATAGGACTAAATTAAAAAAAAATATTTAAACATTGAAAAAAAGAGATTTTATAAACAAAACAATTCAACATTAGAAAATGTGAAATTTTTGCTATGAAGGGGACGGATCAATTTTCAGAATTGAATCACCATCCCTCCATAGCCAAGGGGGATACCCCGTGCGGGCACTACCCATAAGCGATGCCCTATAGAAACCTCTCAGTTAAATAGAAAAAGTTATAGTTTTAGCCTTGAAACAAAAGTGGTGCTACCGGTAGCACCTCATTTAGATACAAGGTAAAATTAGCCACTAAATGCAACTTATGAAAATAAAAACTATTTACAATTCTCCTTGGGTTGTATAATGTTTTAAAATTATATTGCATAATTTGAAGAAAATTATCATCCCTTATAGATTTTACGATAAACTCCTAAAAAGGATAAAATCCTCATTCCTACAATTTACCTTTTTTTTATATGATTTACGTTTAAAGACACTAGTAGGTAGCAGAATTGAGGCTTTAAGGGTTTAACCTTTAGTCTTTATGTTTTTAGTTGCTAGATACAATTCCTCTGTGCATTCATTTTATGATTATAGGGATAGAAGGAGACAAGAGATTATTAACACATTTTAGAGTTTTGGCTTCCTTGATGTTGAGGTCATCTTAAAATTCATTTTCAAGTTTTTCCTTATTACTAGGTCATCTTAGTAATCCCCATACATTCTCTATTCACATATACACAGGTGAATCACGACCTTACCGATGTTCAATGAAAGTATATTTACCCTTCATTACCTCATCTCTTCCAATTCTTTGAGTAATTTAAGAGGGTATTACTAATCTTGGGTAAATATGTGCTTATATGTTAAACCTTGATTTTTCAATAAAGCAAGTGTATAGTCAAATTTGGACCTATCTGTCCTCATTTCTCTAACACCAAATTGTAAGTTTGCTTCATCTTTAAGCATATCTCCTTGTTTGAGGTTTTTAAGTTATAGCATGGCTTGAGTCCGATGCTATTATATAGTTTGTAATTAAAAAGAAATTCCTCCCCTTAAGAATTGGAGGAATTTTGATTATTTAATTATCCCTACAATTTTTTTGGCACTTCTCTAGAATAGAGTATTGTAAATTATTCATTTTATCTATACTACCAGTTTACTCTTGTCGTAGTTTGTATAAATTATTTTGTGGGCCTTTACCATTATTTTATACTCTCATATTGGAATTCAAACTGGAAGACGTATGTGACTATCTCATACTTCATTTACTTATATAGTCCTCGATAGATTGATACTATTTGTTTTAACTTTTTTTTTCCTTGGAAAATATCATAATTTTATTAAAATAAAACTGTTATGGAGAAAATTTCCTATGGCTTGGGCTACCACAATAGACAGAGTAACCGTAGAAATCAATCCTTTCCTATATGTAAGAGAAACCAAACATCTAACAATAAAGGATCTCGATACATACCTTATTCTGGACGGTTGATGTAGATCCCCGTTGAGCTTTTCCACTCTTGCTTATATTGATAATTTGCTCTCTCAACATTCGGCAAACAAGACAAGCATTCTATAATTCTATTAGACCTACTCTAGCATATATAATCAATAACATATAAGCATTTAAAAGCATCGATGGATTCAATACCCATTTAAATACACATTATTAGATAGGAAGAGATATTTCTATTAATATAAATCAGAGATTACAATAGTGACAACTTCTGTCGGCATGTTTGCGAATCGGAGAAACTGAGTCCTCCACCTGGGCCTCCACCACTTCAATCCTCTATATCTCGATAGAAAGCTCACAAGCAAAGGCAATATCGGGAAGAACACAAAGTGCTCCAAGGGACAAAGGGATGTAGACTCAAGTATAAGCTCCGACAACAATGGACTATAGTTTTCTTGCTCTTCAATTCCTCCTCTTTCAATGTATCCAAAGGGTTCCTTATATAGTGCTTCAATGGGGTAATGGAAGGTCAAATTTGAGTCATCTCAAGGCATATGGAAGGCCAAGAGACAAGTGACTCGGATCCACATCAAGGAAAACTCCAAAACTATTTGGCCTTTTGCACACATCTCGATGTACGTGGGTTTAAGGGTCAAATCTGCGTATATACGTGAGAATAGGTTTGAAAGTCGCGTATAGCAAATAATGCATGTTTTTAGGGATGATATTGGAAACATCAAAGGTACAAAAATGGTCCATGGGGTCTAAAGAGTATGTAGAGGGACAGGGAAGACCATAAAGGTGTGATCCACCATGTGTGGTAAAATCAGTTGTAACAGATGCCCCCTAATGTGTGAGGTCAAAGGGGTCATACGATGGCCAAAATACATTATAAGTCCATCCCAGAAGTGGAGTGATGAAGAACCAGGTGGAAGAACCAGTCATCCAACAGTACAATACAATGATTAAACTCTGCACATAACTACAAGTATACATAGTAGTCCCGAATACATAAGAGTACAATGGCCATGAATAAGCATGATACACAATATGACACGTGTGGTCATCGCCGCGTACAATATAGATAGATCAGAATCTCCATGATGAAGATATACAAAGGATCATTATCTCCATGAAGGATGAAGATATATAATGGATCAAGATATCCATAATGGCTGGAAACATTTGAAATACACTGGAATCAAGTCACGAGAGTTGAAATATCATGAACACTGGCATGATCAAGGAGGTAGCATATATGAAATGCCACTAATCTGGAAGGTATTCTACACAATATTCTATGAGTACATGTGGTACTATGCGAATAGAGGTGTCGAGTTCGAACATAGTAGTCCATCGTCTGATTACCAGTCATTGATGTATACCATTAACAGACGCGAGATCACCCATCGATAATGAAAATGGGAATCAAGGTACTAGAGTGAAAACTAACAAGTGTGAATAAAGGTGTTGAGGTCAAAAACTTGAAAGGATCCATTGATCATGGGACATTGATGTGTTCCCACAAACTGTCGATGGTGAGAGAACCTACCACTAATGACTGCAAGTCTCAAGGCACTAAAAAATGACTCTAGATTCCTATCCCAAAATAAATTATCTGAAGTCCATGGGATGAAATCCGATGGAAGGAGGGAATTAATGCATCCCTCATCATCCAACACGAGGTACCGTAGCAAGGCTGTATAATGTGGAAGGAGTCGATAATAATGTGCATGAACTAGTATCAGTACCGGGAATGGCCGACATGCAAAGTAAAGATAACTAAGGAATGGCCGACTTAGGTTTCAACTTCCTTTGAACAAGAGGATAAAGGCGAATGGTGATTGCTTATAGGCAGCATAGACTTGATATACAAAACTGGGACATCTCTACAACACAGGAGGCATCGACAGAGGCTCCATAGGTATTGGAAGCTTAACCAGTCAATGGAGATAAAGTCAGAGAAACTAGTACAGCTCCTAAAGTCAAACTATTAACCCAACCAACGGGTGTGATATACAATGCTATGTTCGAAGGCGACACGACTCAACTAATGCCAAAGATAACATATTTTCTTGTCCGGATTTTTGATTTTTTGATTTTTTTGGACTTTTTCAAATATATTGAAAAGATTGAAAAAGAATAAAAGTGCTTTATAGTTATAGACTAGGAGGAGACGAGTTTCAATGGGAAAACAAACTAGTTCCAAGCAACGGAACATACCTATGCTCAATGCAAGGATACATGTGTAGGATAATGACACTCGGGGGAATGTCCCCTTTGGGTAAAAATGGGGAATCAAGCTGTAAAAGATATATAAAATGGCTCTGCATGGCTAGACATGAGACAAGCTTAGGCTATATGGCTGATAATCAAAGTTAGGGAAGATGGCATAAGGCTCAATGAGGCAGGAAAAACTCATGATAATGTAATTACAACTTGACATAAGGGAGTCCTGGGGACCAATGCTAGCAAAAAGATCAAGAGGAGTATGAGGCTCTTGCGCAAAGACATGGTGATACTATACAAAGGACTCCCACACCCTAAAGGGAAAATATGCCGGCATGGGCACCAAATGCAACAAAGGAGATAACTAGGGCACCCATGTATGGTCACAGTTCTACCATTCACATCATGTCACTTCTAAAACAGAAAGAAGGTTTCATGACAAGATAGAATGGGTTCGTACATAAAGTTATAATGAAATGGTCATAAGGTCATGCAAAATGCACATGGATGTGAAATCTAACCTATATGCTAGTTTGGAAATAATACCTAAGAGCGGCACGAACAGATCAAAATAATGGTCGAAACGGTGCTCAAAACAGACTCCTACATCATCAGATTAGTCCAAAACGGTCCAAAATGGTCAGAAACGGTCCAAAACTATAGAAAGGGGGTAAAATTTTTCAAAAATTTCAAAAGTTTTCTATAAATAGTAAAAAAATTAAAAAATTACAAATCATTTGAAATTTTTACCCATTTGAGCTCAGAACTTCAAACACGAATTCCGGGAGCTTCGTCCGGTGAAATTCGACACCGTTTGTTCTAGGTAACTTCTCATGACCTCCTCTTCCATTTTCGTGTAAAGTTTTTCAATTTCCATTTTCAATTTTTGACTTTTAGGCCAGTCAAAATTGGTCTTCTCGGCCCACATGGAAATTGAGGTTTTTCTGCGTATAGGGCTGGCTATACATGAAAAAAACTCCCAAACCTGCGTACATACACGGCTGTTTTGCAAACAGTCGTGTATGCAGCCGCACATGTTTTTTTAGGTTAAATAATGACCAAAAAATATTTTTAATGTGCAGGATGGTTCTAGAATGGAGGGAGTGGGAACATGGATACATAGAAGAGGCTGTTCCGGGTGATTTGATGGCTCAACAAACTCTTTGTGCATGTGGGCTATACAAGTTTTGGTGTCTTGGCAGCCTGAGGGCCAAACCAAGACTATTGCAGATGCTAGTAGACTACTGGGATCCAGACTTAGAGTCTTTCCATATCGATGGGATGTCCCTTACTATAGAGGTGGAGGACATATACTTCATTACAGGATTGTCCTGACGGGGAGAGGTGGTGAACCTACATTCTCTTGGGCCCGAAGGTGGCCTCACCATTGATGAGTACATTGCAGTATACTATTTTTTGGACATGAAAAAGGTTGGGAGTTAGATCCTGACAAACTCCATCTAGGTACTAGGTCCGAAGGCCATACTATTGGCACTTGGTAGGATAGCTGGGCCAACATCACTCCACCAAGCCTCGCGGCCATTGATGTTCTATGCAGTGGAGTGCATGAGACCCATAGTTTATGATTGGAGCACTGCGCTGTTGAGTAACATGAAGTAGCAGCTCAGTGAATGCAAGATGGGCAGGGTACAAAACTTTGGTTTTGACAGTATATTGAGCATGTTCTTCTTCGAGCGTGTTCTGGGGCTAAGACCTAGAGCTGAAGTTCCTCCTCACAGGGTTCAAGATCCGTCCCAACGACGTTGGACAGATGCTATGTGCAGACTGGGTGGAGGTAGGGTGTCTAACCCCTACCCAGCTGATTTCTTTCCATGGTGGTAGTGGCAGATAGTTTCTATCGATGATTACCCCTAAGCAGGGATATATTTTCGGGGAGATCTCGAGATGCCCCTACCACTAGGAGCAACATATGGTGACATCGGTAACGAATCCCAAACCCTCTTTTTAAGTTTTTTGAATTATTAATTTTTTTTGTGTTTTTTGATATATAGACTCAAAAGACATGTTTTTGGTGTGACGACACATAGTGACACTCTATCATATGTATGCAGATGTTGGACCACGACGGCCTGATGGCTTCCCTCGTCATAGATGGTGGGGAAGAGGAGATGATATCATGGGTGTGGATGCAGAGCGGACGCTCCAAAGCATCCACACAAAATTTGTATGATTGACACACTAGGTACCCATGGCGCAAGTTGAGGACTTGCTTGAGGCCATGCAGCATCAGGTGGTTGGAGTACCACAAGCATGGGTTCAGTTATTCCGATGACTAGCTAGAGCCGTGGTGCGCTACCATGATCAGAACCCCCCTCCTCCTCCACAGGCTTAGAGACCTGAGAGTGATTCATTTTTGTACTACTGTGTATTATATTTTGGTGGCTCAAAAGCCCCATTTTTGTATTATGACACTTATGTATCATGACATCACATTTTGGATGTTTAATGGAAAACTTTTATGATGATCGATTTTATTTATTTACATGTGTGTAAAAATGTATGTTGTTGATGTGCTTATGGTATATGAAACAAATTCCAATCTAACACATAGTTAGCATATGAGTCAGCAACTTGATTAAAAATTCCTGGAACATGTATGTATGTTATGTTGTCAAATTGCCATTCTAACAATCTCACACGTAAGAATCTTTGTAATAATGTTGGATCCCTAATACAATACAAGCCATTAAAGTGTGACACTACTAATTGCGAATCAATACGTACCTCAAGAGAGAGAACACCATGTGAAATGGCATCCCGTAATAGCTCAATAACATCACTATACTCAACAACATTGTTCGAAGAAGGCCATAAACATACATCTCCTGAAGACAATACCTCACCCATAGGAGTGTAAATCACCCAAGCAGCAGAGGCTGAGTGTTGAGTGTGGCGGCTAGCACCATAAACAAATCTGATGTAAATGGAAGACTCCATTGACATCTTCCATAAGAAACAAACGCTAATCAACAAACCCGATCACCATAAGAAAAACTTAACTATTGAAAAAACTGTACAATAATATACAATAATCAGCCCTGGCTGAATATCATGCATAGTATTTTTTAAGATAAATCCCATTTCTAGGCTCCGCCAAGGCTATCTCTTCATAATATACCAGCTCATAGGTGCCCTTCTCTAACACATGTTTGACCACGTAAGGACCATGCCACATGGGATTAAACTTCCATGCCCCCAAGGGTTCTTTAGCTTGGTCCCACAAAAGGACCAAATCTCCTTCACTAAACCTCCTTGGATGGACAGACTTATCATAATGGACCTTAACGCGACGCTTATTTACTTCTAGAGCCACTAAATCATCTCGGCGCTGCTCATCAAGCTACTCTAAGTGGACCAAATGTTCCTCCAATGTGGAAGTATCTGGTAAAAGCTCTATGGCTAGCTTCAATGAAGGGATTTCACATTCAACCAGCAATACAGACTCCACTCCATGTATGAGCTGATATGGAGAAAAACCGGTGGCAGTCTTAACCGCGGTCCTATAGGCCAACAAAGCAGGATATAACATGATATGCCAATTCATTTTTCTTTGTGCGATGGTTCGTTGGAGAATGGATTTAAGTGATTTGTTCACTGCTTCAACCTATCCATTCTCCTGAGGGTAATAAGAAGAGGAGTGCTCCTGCTTATACCCTAACTTCGAGGCCAAATCTTCCATCATTCGATTCTGAAAGTGCCTACCATGGTCAGTGACAAGCTCTTTCGAAATACTGAATCGAGTAATAATTTGGTTGAATACGAAATGCACAGTTGTCTCACCGTCGAATTTAATCATGGGCATAGCCTCTGCCCATTTCGTGAAGTAATAAACAACCATTATAATATGATGATGCCCACCAGCTTAAGCTAGGTTGCAATCCATGAAGTCAAGCCCCCACTTGGTGAAGAGACTGGCAGTGATAATAAGATGTAACCGGGTAGGATGTGAGCGCATGTTGCGTGCACACACCTAGCAAGGGTGACACTTCTTGACCACATTAACACAATCTTTAAAGATCGACGGCCAAAAATATACTGCTCTCAATATTTTTTGGGTTGTAGAAATCCCAGATAAATGACCACCACACGTTCCTCCGTGGAAATCATTCAGCACAATATCAGCTTCTTCATGGGTTAAACAATGACGTAAAATGGAATCTATCCCACGGCGGTACAAAGTGTTATGCACTATAAGGTAGTTCTTAGATACGTGATGTAATCATCGTCACTCATCCCGTGAAAGGTGAGTAGGGACCTTCAATGTTTGTAAATATATGATAATATCCTCATACCATGGATCCAGAGTTGAGATAAGGAAGATATGCTCATCGACAAACGTATCCTCATAAACTTCCTCCTCCTCCTCAGAAATGAGCTCCGCAAAAATTAACGATTTCTTCGATTTTGCCGAAACAAATTCAAGATTGAATTCTTGCAAAATAACAATCCATTTATTATACTTTCCCTCGATCATCCTTCTAGTGAGGATGAATTGAAATGGATTGACATGGTCTACCACCAAGGTCTGACGAAGGAGAATGTAGTGTTTCAAACTCTGAACCGCATGAACGGTAGCTAAGGCATGTTTCTCCACATGGGAATAATGGATTTCCACATCTATAAGGTTCTGACTCAAATAATATATGACATGCTCATGGAGCTCCTCATCCTCCTAAACCAAAACCATACCAATTGTCTCCATGGATGCGGCCACATAAATAAAAAAAGTCACGGCTATAGTCGGGTGGACTAAGCACGGGGGCCGATGCTAAGGATCGCTTAAGAGCATCAAAGGACTCCTATGCTCCCTTATCCCAGCAAAACATAGTGTCCTTATTTAAAAGACACATAAAGCCTTTAGTCAAATTGGAAAAGTTAACCACAAATCTCCGTAAGAATTTTTCCATGCCTTGCAAACATTGAAGATTTCTAATATTTCTCGGGGGAGACAATTGAAGTATTGCCTCAACATTTAAGGGATAGGCTCTTATACCCTCCTTGGAAACAATGAATCCTAGCAAGTGACCAGACTTCATGCAAAATATGCACTTATGCAGATTTAACCTAACCTGGTAGTGACAACATCTTTCGAATACTAATCTCAAATGGTATGGATGACGTAATCTTAGCCGAGAATGAGTAGCAAGGTTATCCAAAAGGACTTCAATAATTGATTTGAGATCATGAAAAATCAAGGTCATAGCCTGCTGAAATGTGGCTCCAGCATTTTTAAGAATGAAAGACATGTTTCGATATGCAAACGTACCCTAAGGACAAATAAATGCAATTTTGTGTTAATCCCTGGGTTTGATCTGAATCTGATTATATCTGGAAAAGCCGTCCATAAAGGAAAATACCTCACTTCCCACACACTCATCCAAAATACGATCAATAAATGGTGTGGGAAAATGATCCTTAGGACAAGCATGACTTAAATCGTGAAAATCAGTGCATATACGGATCATTCCCTACTTCTTATCAACCAGAACGAGGTTTGAAACCCACTTTGTCAAGGGAACGGGATAGATAAAACCTGATTTTAACAGCTTTTCTATCTCAGCCTTAATTGTGGGTGCTTTTCTAGGATTCACCGCATGCAAACGTTGTCGAACAGGATTGACATTTGGATAGGTCTTAATTTCATGTTCAACAATATGATGGTCGATACCTGGCATTTCCTCGTATGACCAACCAAAGACATCATGAAATTCTTTGAACAACTCAGCTTACTCCTAAATCTCAGCATGGGAACATTCTGCCCCAATATAGACATTCTCAATCTTGCCAGGATTGTGAGAGATTTTGATAGGAATCGTAGGTTATATATTTGCCATGTTCCCATCAGCCATCTGACCAGAAGAGCTTAATGGAACCATGGGGCTACCAATATTCTTGCTAAGAATATCCCTAAAGTGCTCATGCTCCAAACGGTCAAGCTCAGGAAGAAAATAAGATCTATGATGTAACTCTTCCCAAGGTGGCTCAACCCCTAACATGGCCTCAATAATAGCTTCATCTGACGGAAAAAAACTATCAAGGCAGTCATGTGCATGAGAGGACTCAATTTCCCATGCAGGTAACACATATGGGTCCTCCTCCTCCATCTACGAAGAGGAAGGACTAGGATCTACAACATAATCAAGATTCACTTGATATGCAATAATTGCTATAGTCAACGGCACGTCCATTATGATAGGTCCATTCAAAAGACTCGGTGTAGGAAGAATCCAAGGATCTTCCATATGTGTAGTGTGAAAAGACACAGAATTCAATGAAGACAAAGCCCCATCAAAACTAGATCTGATCATAAGGATGGGTGTAGGACAACTAAAGGTCCCCATAAGAGATGGATACATACCAACACCCACACTCCTAGTTGCCGGCTGAGAATGATCGATAATCGGGATAGAAGTTCTTGACGATGCACTAAGACTCATATTTTTGAATGATGTCTGATCAATTGTAACAATATTCCCATTAAATGGAAAGCATACAACTCGAAATAGAGAAGAGGCTACGGCTTACATACTATACATCCAATTTCGACCTAGTAAAATATTGTAATCAACAGGCGCATCAACCACCTCGACCTCGATCGCGACGGTCTTCCCTCCCAAATGGACCTTAAGAGAAGGAATAATTCCATGCGACTGAAATGATCTACCATCAAAGGCAGTAAACATGGTAGAATATTTAGACAACTCGGGAGAACCCAAACCCTTCCAACATGACAAAGACATCACGGAAGCAGCAGTGCCTTCGCCAATCACAGTGCATTTGACGGTCATGTTAAGACATTCTACATGAATCAAGAGAGACACGTAGTAAGGAAAGCGAGGTTGTAGTCCCATGGTTTAAAATTTGATGACGGAAGAAGAGTTATCATCATTCACCCCAGGGGCAGAAAGCAAAGATTTCCTTTGCGAAGGACAAATCTGAAGAACTTGAAGTGCAGACATCGCACAAGGAGTTTGGCCTAAATCCTCGACAACATAATAGTTGTGGGTGGCTCAGGCATCAGGATTGTGCCTCGAATGATTTAGGAATCCCTTAGGAACGTGAGGTGCAATCTCAGGTTTATACATAGGGCTTTCTATACTCAAAGGGATCTTGGTAGGAGGAGGTTTCTTCCCAAGGTTTGGTTGTGATGAACCATAGTCTTTTGCATGAGTCACAACCTTAGTGGCACACACCATCTTGCTGCACCCATGACTAGTGCTGGTTTCTAGCGGATTTTGATCTCCACTTGATGCAAAATGAGGATCATGGGACCTCGAGTTCATATTTTGATTATGGGGTAAAGGATTGGTCAGCACAGTTGGGCCTTGTGCTATGAACCTCAAGGCGTCTTCCATACGAAAGCACAAGTGAGTGAGGTGATCATCCTTACACAACTTGCAAGGAAAATTAACCTTACGTTTAGACTGCTTTTCCCCCCCAACATTATGGTTGTTCTTGTCATTAAAATTGGCATTTTCATTCTTGTTCCTACCCTTACGATTGTTTTTACCCTTTTTCTTATTCCTTCCGGGCTGCTGGTTGCCCTTCTGGTCCGACGATTGCATAGAAAGTACACTCACCATTTGGGTGGGTTGGCTTGTCCCGGAGCGGATTGATTGACAGACAATTGACTCACTTGTTTCACAAACTAATCCGCAGGTTTGGTACTCATACAACCCACAATGCCATCGAGATGTGGTCTAGGTTTGATCTTGGGATCAAACCTAGAATGCGGAGTGTTAGGTATGATCTCATATAATAGTCTGAATTAAGCATAAATCAAATCCAATTCGTGTGCCCTAAAAATTGCTTGTTCCTCATTCTGAACTCTGGATGTAGAAACATCCTTCATGATGTAAGGTAGCAACGATTTAAGGAACCACTCAAGGAGAAAATCCAGTGGTATGAAAGCTTTAATCAAGCTCTTATGTCTACACCACTCTTGGATATGGTCTGATATATGTGTAGCATTTTCCTTCCAAAATGTCGACAAGAGCTCCATACCAACATCATAATTCATTGGTAGTTGGAAGTGAATGAGGAAATTCATAGAAAGGTCATCGAACAAAACGAATGCCCCCCTCGGTTACTCTATGTACCATTTCACTGCAGGCCCGATGAGGGTGCGTTGAAATAGCCTTAAACGGATTGAATCATCATGTAAGGAGTTGGAAGAGCACCAAAGGTGAAAGGTAGTGACATGTTCACTAGGATCTTCTCCTAGTTTTCCCTCAAATTTGGGAATGTCCGAGGGAAGCTTAGTAGGGATAGCTGGCCAGGCCGGATCATGAGATACATGATCGTTCATTAATCTCAATAAATCAGGTAAATTTAACATTGTGAGGAAAGGGAGCCTAGGTTGAGCCAGTCTATGCCATGATCCTTGATAGTTTTGGTTCATATAAGGCTGACTACTGTAAATACCATGGCCTTGGCCATAATATCCTCCTCTTGTTTGACCTGTATAGGGTGGCATGGAAGCATTATGATGTGGTGTACCTTGACTATGCAGTGCTATAAAGCCATAATTAGAGGAGTAAGCGGGTTGTTGATACTCGTAACCATAAGGTTGATAGCTCTGTCCATACTGCGGTCCATAGGCTTATCCATGAGAAGCTCCATAAGATGTCCCATGGGATATCCCATGAGAAGCTCCATAAGTAGGGATATGGGGAAATCCTTGCGATGGACTGTAAGATGATCCAAAAATAGGAATATGACCTCCCAATACAACGGGAGATACTTGAATCTGAGACACTACTGTGTGAGTAGTCACAGTATGAACCTGACTAGTAGCAACATTCTGACCCGAAGGACCATGTGAATGCGGGGGAGGAAGGGTTGTCAAAAATGCATTCGAAGGAGTAGGAATAAAGGACGAAGGGACATGTGAAGGGATATAAGTGGTATTCCCTATGGTCACTCATCTCAGATTTGGTATCCATATATGACTACTAACATTAGGTCTGGGACGGGCACATGAGGCAGCTTCCACCGCCGGGATGGAAGGTGCAATGTGATTAGTGCTCCCAAATATCTCCACACAGAAAGGAATAGGAGTGCCCCCAGGTGTAGTGCTAGGTTCAATTTATGACTGAGCATTATGTACCAGATCATGTGCATGGATATCATACATGCCATAACTAACATGACTAGTTCTTGTGGGTTCATGGTGAGTCTCGTCACCCGGAAACCAATACCGACAACCTATGAATGAGGGATCATAATCAGAATGTGAAGGTATTTCAGGTGAAGGATCATATATAGGAGTAGGATCTTCCTCCCCAACCTCTTGAGGTGGAGAATACATCTCAGAAATCTCATCCTCGTGATCTTCCATCGTGTGTGAATCAATGTGAGAAGTAGTCCGCCAGGACTGTCTATTTCTCTTTCCCAAAGGAAGAGGAGATGTGGAAGGCAGAAGTCCTGCTAAACGAAGAGAACGATGAAGTGACGCACCTGAATCCACAATGACTCAAAAAATGAAAAAGACTCTTCTAATTACACAAACCCTAGGAAAACTAGCGTGCACAAAGCATAAACCTATATTACGTAAAGCCAAATCATAAGCAAGCGAGGGTAGGATATGTGAGCTCCTAGATGAAGTAGGTATGTCTTGCCTAGGAGAGGCTTGAGACTCCCATACACAACAAGCAGAGGTTCGTACCCAATTATTGTGGCCCTCAGCTTCAACGCATATAGCGACTTTGCTGTCTGACCCCAACCTGGTCGAGACACCTACAGAATAACCTCTGCAAAGTACCCCCTCGATAACCTAGGTAAGGAAACTAAGCTCACCTCAATATAATCAATGCTCAAGCAGACAGTTGCAGGCGGGATTGGCCGTATGGGTAGGGTAGCAAAGCCCAAAACTCCCGAAAGAGCCTCTAGATATGAATACAATCCTGGAAATATCTTCGGTGCTACTCAGTTATGAGTAGGGGTCATCCCAATCAATAATCGCTCACACTACCTCATGATTAACTCCCTTCTAAGAGGAGGATCCTGAGAAACACTAATTATACCAAGAAATTTCACACTCGCACCTAGAAGGACACATACATGTTTTTGTTTAGTGGTCTTGGAGAATTTACGCACAATCAACTATTCCAAGACCCTAAAATCTAATCTTGTTGGTGCACCCTATAAAAGAAAAGAGTGTAATTCATTTTATTATGCGTTGATTTTAATTGGCTTATTACTCAAAAGGGTAAATGATCGTGCAACTAATGGTGTTATGACGCAATAAGAAGTAAAATGCACACCTAAGAATCAATGCAAATGCACTGTGTCAAATGAAAAATGGGGTATGCTACTACGTGAAATGAAAAATTATCCTTCAAATGAAAAATGCAGTCATTCCTATATGAAAATATGACTAGTACTTCTCCAAGCAAACCTAGTGCAAGTACCATGCAAAATGAAAGATGCAATGATGCATAATGATGCGAAGAAGCAAATATTTTTGTAATTTTTTGAATTAAAATGAGATAATAAATCAAAAGAATGAATTTACCATCCCTAGACTCTACAAGAACTATCAAACAGCACCCACACAAAGCACTAAGGCAAAAGAGACCTAATGCACTAACCCCAAAACAAAAAATAGAAAATGCAATGACAAGAACATTCTTAAAAAATTCAACCTAAAAAGCGTCTCTGGTCAGAAACAGAGGTGTATACAAACTCTAGAAGCATCCAAGGAGACTAAGCAATCATCAAAACTCACCCAGCAACACTCAATCTTCCCCTAAAAGGAAAAACTCAGGGCATACGTGACTGTGTACAGAAAACCCGCGTATATACGCAGAAATCCAAGCCAAAACTGAGTGTACACGTGACTGTGAAGCAAAAAATCATGTATAGGAAGAAAAAGAGATAGAAAAGAAGGTAAATGGACAAGCTGAGACAAAATTTACTCCTATTAGACACTACCAGGAAAAGATGCCCCCAGACCCGACTAAAAAATAGAGAAATCAGAGCAAATCAAGAACATTGAATGCCGATAAAGACCCCCAAAGAAAATGACTAGGAACTCCCCAGTAGGGTCGCCAATTCTGTTATGGAGAAAATTTCCTATGGCTTGGGGTACCACAATACACAGAGTAACCGCAGAAATTAATCCTTTCCTATATGCAAGAGAAACTAAACATCTAACACTAAAGTATCTCGATACATACCTTATTCCAGACAGTTGATGTAGATCCCCGTTGAGATTTTCCACTCTTGCTTGTATTGATAATTTTCTCTCTCAACATTCAGCAAACAAGACAAGCATTTTATATAATTCTGTTAGACCTACTCTAGCATATATAATCAATAACATATAAGCATTTAAAAGCATCGATGGATTCAATACTCATTTAAATACACATTATTGGATAGGAAAAGATATTTCTATTAATATAAATCAGAGATTACAATAGTGACAACCTCTGTCGGCACGTCTACGAATCGAAGAAACTGAGTCCTTGTAGAAGGAGCAAGTCGATAAGTCGACTTGAACGAGGACTCACTTAGTCGATCAGCCGACTAAGTTGATGAGCTGACTTAGTCGATCAGCTGACTAAGTCGATGAGCTGACTTAGTTGATCAGCCGACTAAGCTGGTCAGCCAACTAAGAGATTAGGTCAGCCATCTAAAGTCGCGTTGGTTCACCGAACCAACAGGTAGTTATTTTGTAACCGTCTGTAAATCATATATATTAGGCTGTTGAGCCAGACGAGAACTCAGTTCAGTTCTCTGCATTGTATGGACTCATTGTAATAATATAATCTGTTTTAATTCTATCTGTTCTTATCTCTTGTCTCTGTTTAATATTTATATATGTTTTAGTGTGTATTATTGGTAACCTTCTGTGATTTGTGAGATTACAACATTGGTTCCGTTGCTGGTAGTACACGACTAGAATGTATGCCAAAAAATGATACCAAAGCAAGAGATTAAGGACTGGTGGAATCGTAAAATTGCAAACTACTTGAAGAATTACGCACGAAGGAACATATTAATAGTCGCACAAGCAAACTATTTTTTTTCACAGAAACGCATGAAAAGTTTGTCGAATCAGTGCCCCAACTTTTGAATAAATTCCTGGATGAGAAAACCATACGGGATTAAAGAACAACAGTTGCTGGAAAGATTGATCCGCGGAGGTAGAACAAACTTGTTCGAGTGGTTTGAGAAAATCGTCGACGACTTCTGTGAGGAAGAAGCAGTTGAAGACAGAACTTCGGTAGAAAAAATGAAGGAGAAATTTTACACAGACCTTGCCGAACAATTTCTGTGTTCCCTACCGACCTTGCTGTTCAAATTTTTGATAGAGAAAGGTGTAGCACATATCGTTGAACCTCGCCCATCACTTCACGAACTTCCAACAAACTCTAACTAGGTAGAGAAGTAGAGGAAGTGGGAGAAATTCATTGCCAAAAGGGAGTGGGAATACTTCCTAAGCAAATAGACCGAACTATCTGGGCTTTCTAAGAAGCGATGGGTAGGCTATGGGGGGGTAGCTGGTCATGTGTCGAAGATAGAGTATAGTGGATCCTAGTCAACTAGAATCCGATATCAGTCACCAGTAATGAGAAGTCGACTAAAAAGGACCTTCAGAGAATAGTATCCTATGAAAGTATGTCGGACATTCAGAAAATAGAAAGGGATGAGAGACACTAGAGAAGGGAAGCAAGACGAGAAAGGGCCTTAGAGCTGCATAGAGGACAAAACCCTAGGGAGAATGACCATGAAGAGAATTCGCCATAGTCGGGTCATGACTGACATAAAAAGGGCGTAGAGCAAGAAGCGTCCCCTAAGGAGGAAGAATTGTGGATAGAGCAGCTAGAAGCTCTCCAATTAAGAGTTCCCAATGAAGGAAAAACCCTTTCCCCATTAAATCCGTGTACTCGAATACAGACTATTGTCGAAGAAGACCTCCGACTACTATTTGGTGACTTCCGTATATGGAGCCGACTAGGCGACGAAACGTACCCTGGATGACACCTTATTATACATCGACCAATGGAAGGGAACTGGGTGACGTTTCAAGTGGCAGCCTCCCTCTGAAGTATCTACTTGCTCTTACCGACACATGAAGGAGTGCCCCCCCACCAAATATAGCTTTAGAAGAAATCAAACAATCAGACCTACAAAAAAATAGTTGCAGTGGACTATCGATAGCAGGAGTCGACATCAAACGACTGCACGTCAACGAAGAATCGACAACCGACGGGAGCGCATGTTTCGTCGACCAGAATTCCGCAGGAACGAATACATCAATAACCCCACCACCCTCATCACCACCCCCACCTCCACCGCCACCAAATTCTGAGAGTAGTGACAGTGATTCAGACATGGGTCACGGATTGGCTCACATCCCCTTCTATGAAGGAGATGAAGACCCCAGATGACATTGGTTCATCTACGAGTCGACCTGGGAGGCCAACCAGGTTACAGATGAAGATAGACAAATGGCACACTTCACAGGAGCCTTAAGGAAAAGGGCATTGACATGGTACATGAACTTTTTGGAGAGACAACCCAGAGGGACAAAAGCCGAGATTAAGGCGCATTTTTTTTCATTTTTTAAAACTCCAGATGCTAAGCACCTGGCCACGAAGAAGCTTAAAACCACATCACAAAATCCAGGAGAATCCGTCTGCAACTACGATAAGCACTGGAAATACTTACTGAGCCAATTGGATTATGTTATAGATGAACAATTACTAATCCAGTGGTTTCTTGCAGGACTATCACAAAAAGTACGTCGACACATTAGTCTAGAGACGTTCAAAACGTACGAGGATGCGCTAACGAAAGCTCTTTAGGTTGAGATGGATGAGGATATACCCGCTTACCCCACGGAACACAAATTTGAACAACAGCTTGAGAATGTACATAAGTCTTTGAAGGAGCTAAGCCTTAAGAATTAGGAGATCTGGTGCACCAAATGCTCAACAAATGACCACTTGAAAGATAACTGTCGATAAGAATATAGCCAACAAGACATCCGATTTGTACAGACCAAATCCTTTTGCGACGTTTACCAGGAACACGGAGATCACTCTACAACAGACTGCCTGTTTAACATGAAGAATGACAAGGCTTCCTGGTGTGCCATCTATGAAACCAAAATTCATAACACTGCCGACTGTCAGTTAAACCTAAAGAACCGACAGAACTATCAGGCGGTATACCAAAAAAATGCGGTGGAACAACATCACGATCAAAACAATCCACCAAATGATCAGAATGGACAAAGATACGACGATCGACGATATGATCGTCGATATGATAATCGACGCCAAGGTTACGGAGGAAGAGGTCAATTCCCTGGGAATTGTGACATACGCCCACACCGACCAATCCAATGCTTTATATGTTACAAAGAAGGTCACCGGTATGTAGACTGTCCATACAAGGACAAGACTGATCTCAAATTCTATACCCATTGTGGAGTAGGTGATCACTCGCTTGAGGATTTCCCTACTATGTTAGAAAAAATTAATACCAAGAAAAATGTTAATGTCTTGTCTTGTGTACAAAACATGATCTAATAACTACTAAAAATTTACATATTGTCACTCGAAAAGGAACAAAAACAGGAACTGATAACCTGCAGATTAGTAAGATTAAAGAAACAAATATCTATCCTGATCCACGTCCTGAGAAACAAACATATAAATAAGCAACCCATGTCTTTCAAGACATTGCACGACAAGAAGACATCGATAACAGTCGACCCAACACAATAAATCAACTAATACAACTTGTTCAAAAAGACAAATCAGTATCTCAATTCATTGACTTATTGCATGAAATAAAAGGTACCAACCTTGAAAAACAAACAAAAAACATCTGTAGCTTGAACCAAAAAGACAAAAGTGATGCTGACCCACTAGTCGACCTGGAAATCGAAGGTTACCATGTCTGACAAGTAGTACTCGACTTCGGGTCACAAGTAAATATCACGACTAGTGACACTTGGGATCAGATGGGCCGACCTCGACTATATGAGTTAGGCATATACCTGAAACTAGCTGACCAAGGCCTAATTGAACCCATTGGAGTCTGGAAAAATGTTGATACGACTATCAAAGGAATCTCGACCAAGGTTGACTTTGAAATCATTGACCCAAAAGAAGGAGCCAGCTCCTTCCCAGCATTAGTCGGTCGACCTTGGGGTAGAAAGATGAAACCATCCATATCCTTGGATAAGGAATGAATCAAATTAAAAGGAAACGAACAAAAGGTCATTGTACCCATTCATCCATCCCAAGGGGAACCTTGGACTGAACCTATTGATGAAGAAGTCGATGTCAGACAATTTTACCAAATCCACAATGATGCATACTACACAGAACCAAACATCCATGGAGAACTTAACTTAGGTAACCAAGATTCAATTGGTTATAACTCAGATGCTGAATTATATGACTGGGAGATTGATAATTACGAAACACAAGCAAGAGGGTGTTAGACTATACAAAAAGTACAAAAAAATCCCACCCAACAGTGCTTCATAGTATCCATTGTCCCAAAAATATTCAAAAAGAAAATAAGAGAACACCCTACCTTACAACCAACCAACTTAAATACTACACAACTACCAAGGTATAAGGAGAGGGAATCACCATTCATGTAGATTAAGCAAGTATCTAAAAATATTGGTGAACATGGCTGACTTCAAAGCTTAGTTGAAACTTTTATAGGTCAAGCAACTAAATGGTGGGACACCCATCAGACAAAACTACAGACCTGGACAACTGCTTCGACTTACTTTGTCGAGAGGTTTGGAGGAAAGAAGTTAACCTAGTAAGTTCAGATTCCTGTATTTACTCAAGGACAAAACCCAGAAGAACATATTAAAACTTGTGAAAAGGAGTGGAGAAGACTTGGATACAAGGATGAGCGAGCCTGGCCACATTTGTTCCCCTCAACCCTAGCCGACTTACCAAACAAATGGTATCAGATGGAAGAAGCTATAGGTGAAACCTTCTTATGGCACAAAATCAGGGAAATTTTTATTAAAGACTTCAACTTCATACCTCAAAATGAAAATCTGGCTGAGACAGCAAAGCAAATTAAACAATTTATCCAACCGACTGAAAAACAACCCTCACGAGACCATCGAAAGATAAAGGACCGTAACAATATACAAACATGGTCAAGACCACAGTCGACCCATTTACAATTAGAGAATGAAAACACAGAAGGAAAGAGCTTTAGATGGAACTCTGACCACGTCGAAACAACAAAACCTATCCGTTCGATCCTGAAAATTGCAACAACCGACAAACAAGATACTGACAGAATGACTGCAGCTGACTTCCCTACCACATTCTCATAGTTCAAAGAAGGAATTCGACCGATCAATGAAGCTAAAGCACCAGAGTGGCTAGATGCCAAAGTAAAAACTAAAGAAGTCGACATCTCAAATGACGACCGACCAAAACTAGCAAAAAATGGTGACTACTGGAACAAACAACAGACAACAGAGATAGTGAACTTACTAAGAGAGTTCCAAGATGTCTTTGCCAGGGACTATAAAGACCTAAAAGGCTTAGTCCAAGAAATGGGAGAAATTAAAATTGATACTAAACCTGATGTTCGACCTGTTAAGAAAAGACCTTATAAACTGGCTAACAAGTACAAGGAAATAGTCAAAAAGGAAATTGATAACATGTTAGCAGCAGGAATCATCTACCCTATTGACCAATCAGAATGGGCAAGTCCAATGGTCATACAGCCCAAGAAACACGACCCGACCAGGTTAAGAATTTGTGTTGACTTTAGGGAACTCAACAAAGTAACACTGATAGACCCATTCCCAACCCCTTATGCTGATGAAATCCTGAATGAAGTTGTAGGACATGAATGCTATTCATTTACAGATGGATTCTCAGGCTATAACCAAGTACCAATAGCTAAAGAAGATCAAAAGAAGACAACATTTGTGTGTGAATTTGGTTCCTTTGCTTACAAAGTTATGCCTTTTGGATTAAAGAATTCACCTGCAGTGTTTTCTCGAATTGTTGTCAAAACATTCCAAGAGTACATATATAATACCATGGCAGTATACTTTGATGACTGGATAATATACTCCACCCTAAAAGATCATTGCAAATGGCTCAGATTTATGCTGGAGAGATGTTGACAGATTCAACTCTCCCTGAAAATTAAGAAATGTATATTTATGACTCCCATAGGGATACTCTTAGGGCATATTGTCTGCAAAGAAGGTATCAAGGTTGACTTTGCAAAGATTAAAATTATCCTCGACCTAAAACCACCAGTAAACCCCAAACAAGTCAGGGTGTTACTTGGCCATACAGGCTATTACAGAAAATTTATAAGATACTATTCAGATATGACCTATCCTCTCAAAGAACTATTAAAGGAAGATCAAGAGTTTCACTGGTCAGAGGAATATCACATCTCATTCAAGAAATTAAAAATAAAACTAGTCAAAGCCCCCATCCTAAAGTTTCCAAACTAGTCGATTAAATTCCATGTGCATATCGATGCATCAGGGATAGCAATAGGAGCAATCCTAACTCAACCAGGGGATGATGGAATGGATTATCCCATAGTTTACAGCAGTCGCAAATTAAATAATTCTAAAAGAAACTATTCGACTACAGAAAGAGAAGCCCTAGGTATGGTCTTTGCCCTCCAAAAGTATTGACATTACCTTTTAGCCAACCCTTTCAAATTCTATACTGACCATCAAGCCCTGAAGTACCTTGTCAATAAACCACTCCACCATGGAAGGATTTGTCGTTGGATACTTCTTTTCCAATAATTTGAGTTCGAAGTCATTGTCCAACCAGGAAAGCTAAATGTTGGGCCTGACCATCTATCCCGAATAGACACAGGAGAGGAACCGACTGGAGTCAATGATGACTTACCTGATGCGCATTTATTTTGCATAGAAGTAGTGCCAGTAGAACTAGAAGAAATAGCTCAGTTCTTAGAAAACGTTCAGGCACCAGAAGGTATGAATACCAAGAAAAAACAAATCTTAGCTATGAAGGCTGCACCATACAGTCTCATTAATGGATTTTTATACAAAATGGGGTTAGATGATATCCTCAAAAGGTGTGTACTCAAACATGAACGAGACCAAATCATGCATGAAGCACACTATGGACCTACAGGAGGACATTTCAAGCAGACACAATTGCAAAGAAAATTCAACAGTTAGGATTATGGTGGCCAATGCTTCACAGAGATTGAAAAAGTTTTGTTAGTCGATGTGATAGAAGTCAATGAATTGGTCGACCCCTGCCTAGTACATAAATGACCTTGATATCAATAAACCCCAGTCTCACATTCAAAATATGGGCCATAGACTTCATAGGACCATTTCCTATCCCAGCAAAAATATCAGGTGCAAGGTATATTATTACTGCAGTGGAATATGTCACTAAATGGGCAGAAGTTGAACCCGCCGATACATGTTCGAGTGAGGTAGCCGCTAATTTTATCTATGAAAACATCATCACTAGATTCGGATGCCCACTAACCTTGATTAGTGACCAAGGGACACACTTTATCAACAAAACTATCAAAACCTTGACCGACCAGTTCCAAATCGACCACCGACGGAGTATAGCATATCATCCTCAGTCGAATGGGGCGATTGAAGCTCTCAATAAAAAATTAACAAAAGGGTTAACCAAAATATGTAATGTTGACAAGGACGACTGGGATGAGAAAATTCCTGTAGTCTTATGGGCATACAGAATAGCCTACAAACGGTCGATCGACCAAACCCCCTTTCGACTAGTCTACGGACAAGAAGCAGTAGTCCCTCTACACTTCCGACAACCGATGCCTACTATTGCAAAAATCCTACATGTCTATGTCGAACAGGGAAGGAAGGACCGACTACTTCAGCTCAGCAAGCTGGAAGAGCATCGACTCATCACCATACAACACCAAGAAATTTAGAAGCAACAACAGAAAGCATGGCACGACCGCAACATCAAGAAAAAAAACCTAGTGATCGGTGACTTTGATTTACTCTACAATAGTCAGATCAAAGGAAAACCTAAGAAACTCCACACATAGTGGACGGGACCTTACATTGTCGAAGAGATACACCCCAATAGATTAGTCCGACTAAGGACGATACAGGGCTTAGTATTTCAGAAGCTCGTTAATGGAGCTCGAATAAAACATTACAGAAACTAAAAAAAAAAATCATATAACGATCATAACCGAAAACCTAAATACTTACAAAACTAAAAAAATCCAAAAAACAAAAAAATACCCCAAAGACACAAAACCATGACAGGAAATCACCAGTTCGACAACGGACATCATGACCATCGACCATTTTCATTGACCATTCCTGTCGACCATTCTCAGCATCGACACCAGTCGATGACCTCGATAGTCCCATCATGCATTCATGACCTCGAGCACTGAAAGCAAGTCACCATTAACTCACACTCATGTCCTCCAGCTGAAACATCACGTCCGCCATTAATGCAGCCATTGCCACATCCAAACATAACATCGCCTATAAATACCAGACCATCGAAGGTTCACTCACCGCAACCTATACACACAAAGCATTTGAACACTCAGTTGACCAAAAACCATGAACCCTATAGTAACATCGACCAAATAGACACAATGGCCCCCAAGCAGACTAGAGCATCGACCAAGGCAAAAGAAATACAGGCTACAGATACACCTTTGGTCCGTAGAATGAATAACATTAAAAATGCCAAAGTACAGGAAGGTCCATGGCAGAGACTATGGGCCGAGATCCAAGAGTGGGCCTTTGTAAAAAAAAAGGCGACTCAGGCAGCACAGAAAATACAATGCAGCACTCTCTTTGGCTATGCCAATGCCCCACTGATGGCTAGCTTTGGTGGCACGAAGGAAGCTGCTATGAAATTCATCATCAGTCGCTATCACAACGGATGGTTCTACTTTGATGAGCCGATCGAAATTTCTGGAGATGTCATCTCCAAACTGAATCACCTATCTAATAAAGGAGACCTTGTACCAGTCAGAATCAAAGAAGGACTGGTCGAAGATCTTACGGGATCACCTTCCAGAAAAAACTCAAAAGGGTTGATGATCGGCCAAATCACAACTCGAACGCCACAGATTGTGGCCAAAATAATTGCAATCACCCTCACATTAGCAGATCGAGGTAGTGACCTCAAGTTAGAAATGCTGGAAGCTGTCGACACTATTGCCATTGACGGACGACTCTATAGATGGGGAGATTATGTCGCCGACATGATAAAAACCGTCTGTGAGCGATACCAAGAGACGGGGGGAATCATCAAATTCCCCTCCCTCATCTTATGGATCGTTATGTACCACATCTACCCAGAAGGGAGCCCAGTCTTTCTGGAACCATCAAGGTTCAACATGTGGAGGTTTAAACCCTTCTCCCAGAAAGGAACCCCGCATGAACTAGCGCAAGGGAAAGTATTCCTAGAGAACTGGTTCCAACAACTGAAATTTTGCACGACTAGATGGAGGGTGTCTCAAAACATTCGACGAAATATACCCGTGAACTGCCACATCCAGCTGGAGCTCGACCATACCTCAGTGTGGTACATGTAGGGTGAGGCCTCCAATGCCAAATCCCTCGACTACTATCCATCTTTCTACCAAATCTTCCGAGAATTGTCTCGACAGGCTAAGAAAAAGATACCAGTACCAGCAGCAGTGAAATAGATTGAATTCTCAATCGAGGAGCCACTCACCGACCAAGAGAAGGAGGAATACTATGAGCTCAACCTCTACATTAGCACATTTGTGTCGGAGGACATACTGGTCGAACCCACTAGTTGAGTACAATTAACTATCAAACCTTTGACCGTAAATAAAGAAATACCACAGCTTGCAAAACCAAAGCCACAACCACAGCAGCAAACAACTCCTTCGTCTCCAGCAAGTGTTGTCCCAACTCAGGCACCGACGGGTGAAGTTGAACCAGACAACCCTGAGTATTCTGTTACAAAAGGCATCATTCAGAAACTCGCCAATGAAATAGCAGCAGCTAGGAAGAAAATAAAAGGGCAAGAACAACAACAAGGCAAAGGTAAGTGCAAACTTATCATTACTGAATCATTAGATGATGAAGATGAAACTGGCAACTACAGCCCTTGACATTATAGAGGATGCCACTGCAAATAAAGTGCCAGTCGAAACCCAGTTCCACCGTTTTGTCGAAGCAGGAGCCCCAGCAGGTCGAACAAAGAAAGAAAAAACTATGATGACACCTGAAAACGTCGTCGATCTTGTGTCGACACCTCCACCTCCATCACCGACACAAATAATCGAGGAACAAGCATCAGCACAACAATCAGTCATCCCCCTCGACTTGTACAAAAGTGCAATGCCGGAGACGGTAAAAGAAAAATTTGACAAAGACACTGACTTACAAGCTTTCTTCGAGACATTGCCTGCACTGTTTCAGTCGGCCCAGAAAATTTCCACCCAGGCTCCTCTCTATACAAGTAGCAGAACACAACCCTCAGTATTTGCACACATCACGTCGACCTTCACACGACAATATGATAAAGAAGGCGACGTGATTGGACTTGTGACCTCTACTATTGAACCGACCGACCCCGTACCCCAAGCCAACCTACCAGCCACTACACCGCCGGGAGCAGACATTCCTTCCAACGTAAATCCACACCATACTTCCCCCAAACCTATCACTCCCGACCACTCCCCCACTCCATCACCACTTCCACCACCATCTCCGCCACCACCACCACCCCCTGAGTCAGAGACAGGCCCACCACAACCAAGTACATCGACACAACCAGAGGTAGCTGCCATCCCACGTCCCCAATTAGACAAACCATCAGCTTCTAACCCACAAACCCAAGTTCCTGGATCAATTGTTGCAGGTACACAAGAGACAGAAGCTGGAAAGCACAAGAAAAGGAAGGAGCATCATGGGAAGTCTCCCAAAATCCAAATTAGCTTGAGGGACGCAAGTTCCTTAACCGACTCAGAGATGGGACAGCTCCTCAAAACCCTAGCAAGTGAAACAAAGTTGAGGAGTCCAAGGAAAAGTAAAGAACTTCAGGCAAAACACACAGACCAAATTGAGTTTCTCGACAAATGCAGGAATTTGGCCCAGTCTGTCCTGCCAGGCCCCATTGAGATCGACACAGATAGACGGCTTGAAAGAGCGTATCAGCTATTTGAGAGCATGGTGTCAACCCTCCAAATGCACATTCAAGAAACTAAAGAGGAACAGAAAGAGGAAACTGCCAGACTCCTACTAGCATAGCACACTGCATTTTCAGAAGCATACAAAGTGTTACAGGACCATATGGAGGAGTCTGTCATAACCGAAGAATTACTAAGAGACTCGCCTACTCACTATGGGAAAGTCTACTAGCAGACACCACAGACTCGGCAAGGGATTCAGGCATTGGAGAGCAGAAAAACCACGGAGGCAGCACTTAGACCAACAATAGAAGATAAGATAGTGCTAGAAACCACCAAATTGTAGAAACTGGAATGGGAAGCACATCAGTGGGTGCAACAAGCTCTCCCCAACTTAGAGAAAGTCAACATCATCTGCCCACAGATGAAACGACTTATTGAGACTGCAGAAGAGAAAAACCAGTTCATGGGCCCCAACATGGAAAAGATAGTTGAAGTCCCCATCTCGGAGAAGATGTTGGTCCTGTCAAGCTTAACCACACTGACCATCGACATCCAGAAAGCTTTGCAGAGTTGGACAGATTTCCAACATCACCTCGCCATCACAGCTCCAGCCATTGTTGAAGTCTGTGTATAGAAACGACCAACCATCCACCTTCACAGTCCGCCACAGTAAATTTTTGAAGGACCAAAACAAACAAATTTTGTGTACCTCCCTGTTTCTTCGGGACGAAGAAACATTTTGTTCATGGGGGAGATGTAGAAGGAGCAAGTCGATAAGTCTACTTGAACGAGGACTGACTTAGTCGATCAGTCGACCAAGTTGATGAGCCAACTTAGTCTATGAGCCGACTAAGTTGATGAGCCGACTAAGTCGATCAGCCGACTAAGTCGGTCAGTCGACCATATAAAGTCACGTCGGTTCACCGAACCAACAAGTAGTTATTTTGTAACCGTCTGTAAATCATATATATTAGGCTGTTGAGCCAGACGAGAACTCAGTTCAGTTCTCTGCATTGTATGGACTCATTGTAATAATATAATCTGTTTTAATTCTATCTGTTCTTATCTCTTGTCTCTGTTTAAGATTTATATATGTTTTAGTGTGTATTATTGGTAACCTTCTGTGATTTGTGAGATTACAACAGTCCTCCACCTGGGCCTCCACCACTTCAATCCTCCATATCTTGATAGCAATCTCACAACCAAAGGCAAACTTGGGAAGAACACAAAGTGCTACAAGGGACAAAGGGATGCAGACTCAAGTACAAGCTCTGGAAATAATGGACTATAGTTTTCTTGCTCTTCAATTCCTCCTCTTTCAATGTATCCAAAGGGTTCCTTATATAGTGCTTCAATGGGGTAATGGAAGGTCAAATCCGAGTGATCTCAAGGCATATGGAAGGCCAAGAGACAAGTGACTCGAATCCACATAAAGGAAAACTCCAAAACTATTTGGCCTTTTGCACACATCTCGATGTACGTGGGTTTAAGGGTAAAATCCGAGTATATACGCGAGAACAGGTTTAAAAGTCGCGTATAGAAAATAATGCATGTTTTTAGGGATGATCTTGGAAACATAACAGGTACAAAAATTATCCATGGGGTTTAAAGAGTCTGCAGAGGGACAGGGAAGGCCATAAAGGTGTGATCCACCATGTGTGGTAAAATCAGCTGTAACTAAAACCATATAGTTTATTAACCTCTCAGTCATTACATTTCACCTATGATAATTTCAACTTATAGGATCATTTCACCTACATCTAGATGAAGACTATTCATCCCTATCAATCAGATATATCTAGTTAAAGGTCCAATTGATCTATCAACTCTTCATAGTCAAAAAAAACTAAAAAGGAACATAGATTTAACTTAAATATGACCGAGTAATGTTTTTAATACTCTGCTCATAAGAATGTACTAGTTTCATATAGTTTGGAAGTTCTATCAAAATAATCATATAGTTTCATATAGTTTCATATAGTTTGGCTTTCTCTTAACAAAATAATCATTTCCAATTCGAGGAAGGAACTTATGGGAATGAATTTTCTACAACTCATTGTATTTGGGCCTCATTTATTCATACTTTAATAAGGTCGAAATTGGAGAATCATTTTTCCTGATAAACTAATTCTTATTAATAATAGTTCATTTCTATTATGAACTTTATAGTAGATTCCTGTTGCCAAATTTCTGTGGTGGTTAGTTGTTGATGTTGTTGTAAAATTTATAGTAGATTTTTTGTTTTCCTTCTAATTGGGATGATTACAAGAGCTCTATCCTCTGTTTACCAAAGGGGATTTTCATAATACTTATAATAATTTGTTCTAAACATATAAATTGAACAAGAAAGTACCAAATAAATATAACGTTCATACTTTATACTATTCATTTTCTATCTCACTATTATTATCCACATGATGTAAATTATGTTAAACATAGTATTTAACTAACTTAGTTCAATTACAAATATGACATTTTCTTTCTTATTAACAATAATTAGAAAACCAGGCTAAGTGTGTCTCTTCTATTCATAAAGAAATAATAGAAGAATGATGCACATATAAATAGTTACACAAATATAGAAGGGTTATATACATATATGTTCTTTGTAATTAAGCTTTCAAAAAGACACATGAGAAATCGTGAACTGCCTAGCCAAAGACCAACAAGAACACTGCCACGTCCCCACCCATCAATCCGACACACGAAGGGAACATGAACGATGTGCGGGGTGCTAAATTCTGCCCCCAAAGCCATATTACGAAATTAATTGACAATTAAATGTGTGTGCATATGCATGCATATAAACACATTGGAATTAAAACTTACTAATGCACACACATAATCTAATTACCAACATGTCCATCATAGGCATATCAACAAAATAATGCATAGAAGTAACTCATTCTCGGTCTATTCACATGCATTCAATTTGACATAAACACACAGTCATTCATAATACATAAAATTGACATAATCAGAGACACCAATGAATACTTATATTTCAATTGGAGATGTCCCAGAAACTGGATATGGAAGAGAAACATTCCACCCAACCATAGGTCTCTGTCCAACCTATATTATTTCAGGTGAGAGACCACCCCCGAGTTGGGCTATGTATCCACTAAAGAGGAATTACTCAGGTTCAATCATAGTCATAAGGACAATTACTCATGTTAATCCAACACATAGTTGGGTTTGTCAAACAAGTAGGGAGGCAAGGAAGGAGATAGTTAAGTCAGTGAGCCCAACCATAGAGCTACATGCATATCAATTTGGATTCAAACAATCTTGGCACCCACAATACCTATTGCACCCAACACAAGGAAGGTCCCCTTCTCTTCTACATAGTCCCTTAGACACCCCTTCCCTCCAGTGCTCTTCAGGGTGGTCATAGAAAATGTCCAAGTTGCGAAAAATCCATATATTCTTTCTTTCACTGGGTTTATCAAGCAATTACAACCTCCGATCTCACTCCTACTTTAATCCACCCTTGGATGTTTCCAAATTCTAGCCACGTGACTGTCAATCACAAAATTCCACTTTTAGGCTTCCAAATCTAGGTCTTCCCATGGATTTTCAGGCATTTGACACTCTCAATTTCACCCAAGGGTTTATGTTTATGGATTCCACACTGGATTTCACTCTTCACGGGAATTTCTGGGTGTTTTTGGCACTTCAAAACCTGGATTCTTTCCAAGTTGCAATTTCTAGTTTTTCCACAGCTGAGAAGGTATAACAAGATATAAATTGATGTCTGGTTTTTCAACAATCAACTGGGGATGATGGCAAATGAATTCCCATGAGGAAAAATGACTTCTGGGTAAAGTGAACCATACCCATACTCAACCATACGAATTTATAGGTTTTTTCCATGCTCCATTAATTTCATGAGTTGATTTATCAGCTGCCATCTTACAACAGAAATAAATTTCAGCATAACTAGTCAATATGGGTTCTCAAGATGACATTTGGCAACACATTGTTCAATCCCACAACCCCTCACCTATCCTTAGTGGATACACACAACCGAATTATTTTAGTTGCTTACATAGCCAACTCCTACAATTTTATTGCATTTAAATATTTACATGCTTATACAATTTTCCATGGCTTACTAGCACAAGGCTAATTAAATATAAAATACTCTCCTTTAAAACCTGAGAATTCTCTAGCAGGGCCTTGGACTTGAGCTCCATACTAGGAATTATATGTTGCATATACACAATATTTACATATAAATCCAATGCATTGTAAGGGTCAAAATGGGGGTATTACATTCCCGTTCCCTTTAGAACAACATCGTCCTTGGTGTTCTCAAAACTTGAACAAAAATGAGTATGCCTCTTTCGTGTAATTCTCTAACTCCCATGTAGCCTCATTGGGACCAAGGTGCTTCCATTGCACCTTTACCTATTCAATGGCTCAGTTTTGGAGCAAAGTTACCTTCTTGTCGATGATGCGCATAGGTTCCACATGGAACTTTTTTTCAAGTTCCACCTGTATCACATTCCAATCATTTATTTGATTAGGGTCATATACATTTTTCTTAAGCAAAGAAACATGGAAAAAAATATGAGCTCTCATGTTAGTAGACAATGCAATCCTATATGCAACTGGTTATCCTATCAAGGACTTCAAATGTCCCACAATATCTTGGTGCCATCTTGGCACGATTTCCTAACTTTAGGGAACTTTTCCTTGGATTTACTCTTAAATAAACTTGATCCCCAATTTTAAATTCCTTGTGCATTCTTTTCAAATATGCATAAATATTTTTCCTATCCTGGGATTCTTTAAATTATGCCCGATCTTAACAATTTCTTGTTCCATTCTCTTGGGAATTTATGTCCCAAGTACTATCCTATTCACCAAACTATCCTAATTTACTGGAGTTTTGCATCCTTTTCCACACAACGCTTCAAATGGACTCATTCCCAATGATGCTTTATGTCCATTATTGTATGCGAATTCTACCAAGTGTAGGAAATCCTGCCACTTGGATGGTTTATCCATCACTTACATTCTCAACATGTCCTCAAGAAATTTATTCACCCTCTTGGTTTGACCATCATTTTGAGGGTGATACGATGCACTAAAATTCAGTTGAGTCCCCAACTCCTAAATAACCCTTTCCAAAATTTAGATGTGAACTTTGCATCTCAATATGAAATTATTTCCTTGGGAAATCCATGCAATCTAAATATTTCCTTCATGAAAATATTCTCTACATGTCACTTTCTTTATGAGTGGACTTGACTAGAATAAAATGAGATGCCTTTGATAGATTTTCCACCACAACCATAATTGAATCATGCTTCTTCACTATCATTGGAAAAATTGTTTTAAAGTCCATAGAAATTTTTTCCCACTTCCATTCTAGGATGGACAAAGCATGTAATAGTCCTACTGGGTGTTGATTCCATGCCTTAACTTGTTGGCATTTTAACACCGATAAATACATTCTGCTATATCCTTCTTCATTCTATGCGAAAAGTATTGCGTTCTTGTCGTTGTTATTGTCTTTTGATATCCTAGATGTCCAAATTATTGCATTTGAGGAATTTCATCCACTACTAACTTCTTTAAATGTGCACAATTCAGAATGTACAATCTTCCTTTATAAAGAAGAATATCAGATTCTCCGAGCTGGTATCCTTCACACTTTTCATCTACTTTTCCCTGTTGTAATTTCTCTTTAATTTGAAGGTATGTTTCATCGTTATTTTGGGCTTCAAGAATTCTTGTTCTCAAATATGGTTTTCATGTACTTAATGTTGCTACATGAAATTTTCCTCTAAGGGCATTTGCAACCTTATTCTCTTTCTACTTTACATGATTAATTTCAAAATCAAATTCACATAGCAATTCCAGCCATTTAGCTTTCCTAGAATTCAAGCTTGGATGATCAAACAAAGACTTTAATATCATGTGGTTTTTCCTAATCTTGAATCTTCTTCCCAACAAGTAATTCCTCTACATCTTGAGAGCATGTACCATGGCTTCTAATTCTAAATCACGAGTTGCATAATTCTTCTCATTCTCTTTTAATTTTCTTGACTGATAGAAAATCACAAAGCCTTCTTTCATAAGCACTCCACCTAATCATTCAATGAAAGAATCAGTGCACACTAAAAAATCCTTCTTTGGATATGCAATCTTCAAAACAAGAGCTCTAGTATGGAGCAACTGAATCCGGTTGGTCTGTTAGTAGTCGAATTCGACTATCATTTTAAATAATGAAATATGAATAATATATTAGATGATGGATATTACAATGATGTCTTGGCCTTAAATATGGTTTGGAAATTCATGATGAAGATACACCTCTTTTCATTCTAACCTAACTATAAATTATTTAATTATTTAATTATAATCTTATTTTATGTTCATTACATTGCCACTCCCTTTAAGGGAGCTTTGTCCTCAAAGCTTAGATTATTGTCTTTTCATTCTCGTTTTGTGTTGAAACAGTGTCATTACTTCATTTATGTCTTTTTTAGAACTTGTATTAGGTATGTGCTTGGTATTTACACAATATTTTGTCATTTTCCTTTCATTTGTAACTTGAATTTGTACCCCATTATGTTTATTATTGCTGTCCCATTTTCCATGTACATGAATATGAAGAATATTTTTGTGACTAACCATATCAAGCGTTGTTTTAGAGATCGCTTGTCCCAAAATACTCATGATGTCATCATGTAATGTTTCCATTTTATTATCCTTACGATTTATCTCGAGAAGTGGCGTTTCGTGAGGCTTCTCACACTCGAAGTCACCTAATAGTGTTACATTTAGGTTTCTCCAGGGTGGTAGAAGAGTTAAGGTAGAAGATGAATCTATGATATTTGATTCCTTTGACTTGGATTCCTTTGCATATTGTAGGATCCATCTTTTGTCATTGTATGGATCGTCCTTATTGTCAATGATATTAGCTTGAATCTCATTATGATCTTGGTCGAGCTTATATTTATCAAATATATTATTGGCATTTTGGTCATCCCTACGATATTTAGTCTCCTTGTCTTGTTTATTGTCTTGATCACTTTTGTTACTCTCATTTTTTTTGACATAGTGGTCCAACATATCTGAGTTACTGATATGGTTTGTATTAGACCTTAGTTTTTGTAACATTTCCATTATCATGGTATACTAGTTCTGTGTCATGATGCTCAAGTTTTGTGCCATGGTGCTTATGTTTTGTGTCATCACACACATCTCGTCATTTAATTATTTTCATTTCTGGTGCATGATGTCTATTCTTTCATCAAGTTTTCTTCCTAGTACTAGAACAACATCTTCTTTGATTTCTTTCTTAAGTGCCTTGTTATTTTTCGTTTCTTCTCTGAATTTTTCTTGGTTGGCAACGAGGGCCTTGATGTCCTTCTCCAATTTCTCAAGTTTGTCTTTTAATTTCGTCACAGCCTCAGTCCTTTTATGCAAATCTGTGTATTTGGAATTTTATTTTGACTTATGGAGGAATAAAAGACAACTAATGTCTTTGAAATAATTAATGAATTAATAATAATTATTATAATTAATTTATGCATTGAAATAAAATAATAAATATAAAAATATTATATTTAAATATTTTATTAAAAGGTGGATTAATAAGTTTTGAAATATTATATAATAATATTAATATTATTATAACAATATTTTTTTTATTAATATTGTTTTTGTTTGTAGGGCTACCTGGAATGAGGGAGGGTGCAACCTAGGTTGAAGTTGAAAAGCAAAACCATGTGTTGGTCATACTTTTTTTTTTTACTTTCTTTTCCCTTTATTTTGTGTTTTTACTTTTTTTTTCTTTTATCTTTTCTTTTTAACTTTCTTCTTTCTTTTCAATTCTTTACCTTTTTAAAAAAAATTTTTTTTACGTTTTTTTTGTTTTTGGACAATGTCCTATACTCTAAGGAAACTCTAAATAATGGCAAGAGAGTCGAGAAGGTGGAGCAAAGGGAGGAGCATGAAGTGATATGGAATGTGGGAGTGGAGGGCAGCTGAGTGGAGAGAGATATGGGTGAAATGGAGCAGTGAAAGAAATCAAGAATTGATGAGGCGAGTCTGAGCTCAGAGTGTAGGAGGGAATCCGCTCTGATACCAAATGGAGCAACCAAATCCGTTTGGTCCGTTAGTAGTCGAATCCGAATATCATTTTAAATAATGAAATATGAATAATATATTAGATGATGAATATTACAATGATGTCTTGGCCTTAAATATGGTCTGGACATTCATGATGAGGAGACACCTGCTTTCATTCTAACCTAACTATAAATTATTTAATTATTTAATTATAATCTTATTTTATGTTCATTACATAGTAACATTTTCAAGTGTTGAAATTTTTCTTTACATTTTTCGGACCATACAAACTTTGCATTATTCCTTTGCAACGATGTAATTCAATGAGCGATCTTGTAGAATCCTTCAATGAACCTTCTTTAGTATCCTGCAAGACCCATAAAATATCTAACACCGGTAACATTTTTTGGAGTAGGACAATCCATTATGGATTCAATCTTTTGTGGATCCACTTAAATTCCTTCTTTTGAAATGACATGACCCAAATATTGTTCCCTTGTTTGATAAAATTCACACTTGCTTAGCTTTTCATACAATATGTTCTCTCTAAGAAGTTTTAATACCCTTCTCAAATGTTCCTCATTCTCTTCTTCATTCTTTGAATAAAAAAAATTGTCATCCAGGAACCTTGACACAAATTTATCCAAATACTTGCTAAAAACACTATTCATGATGCACATGAATGTGGCGGGTGCATTGGTAAGAACAAATGGCACCACTGTGAACTCATAATGGCCATATCTTGTCTGAAAAGTTGTCTTGTGAATGTATTCTTCCTTTATCCTCACTTGATGATAACCGAAACTCAAGTCAATTTCTAAAAATACTTTGGCTTCCTTCATTTGATCAAACAAATCATCAATGTTGGGGAATGGGTACTTATTCTTGACTGTTACTTTATTTAAATTCCCGTAATCAATACACAACCTTAAAGTCCCATATTTATTCTTGACAAATAACATCGGTGCTCGCCATGGAGATACCTTGGTCTTATATACCTTTTTTCCATTAATTCCTGTTGCTGCATCTTTAACTCTACCAATTTCGATGTGGTCATTCTGTAAGGATCTTTGGAAAATGGCTTTGCTCCTGGAACAAGATTGATTGTAAAATCAATGTCTCTTTTTGTTGGTAGTCCTGATACTTCATGTGGATACACATCTTTGAACTCTTGCAACAATGGACAATCTTCTATATTTGGGCCTTTGTCCTCTAGAGAATTTGATATATGAGATGCATATAATTTACAACCGTTCTTGTAAAAGTTTCTTAACTGTAAGGATGAAATATTCCTTACTGATACTTTTTGGAAATTCCTCTTACCAATTTTGGATGGGCCTTCTTCATTAATGCATTCAAGAACTTTTTCATAATAGTCTACCTTGTATTTACCTTTTCCACCCAATCCACACCAATAAGAGCATCATAGGATCCTAATGGTAGGAACTTTAAATTTTGCTTCATGGGGAAATCTATCACTACTTCTCTCACCTTTATTTTTGTTCATGAACTAACCACAACTTATTATGTTTCACTTTTCCAAAAGAAAAACTTTAAGCCACTTTTGGAGAAACATAACTATGAGTAGATCCTGGATCAATCAAAACAGACATGGATTTATTAGCAATATTACCTCCAACTTCCATTACTATTGATTGATGGTATGCTTGATGGTTATCCAACACTGCATAAATTTTGGGAGCTACTATTTCTATATACTCCAATTTAACTTCTGATTCTAAGTTATGAAAGCCTCAATGGTTCTATTTTTGATGTGGACAATCCTTAAGAATGTGGTTCTCTCTACACCCCCAACACTAAAAAGGTCCCTTTTCTCCTTTCTCTGCTAATATTGTTGGCTTCAATCCACTTCGTGCTTGCTGGCCTTGTTGGAAATTTCTTGGCTAATTTTTAAATGATGGCTTGAACCCACTCCTCCTTTGATCAAACCCTCCTTTTGGATTTCCTTTACATGCTGGATGAATCTCTAATTTTCCTTTGCTCTACTCATAGCAATGAATTTACATTTTAATTCCTTCATTAAGAGTTGGTGGATTAACAAACTCAATCCTATCTCTGAATTTTTGGGGCAGACTTCCAAGGAAGCATTGGATTTTCACTCTTCCATATTTGATGTAATGCACATACCTCAACAATTCCAAGAATTTATGGACATATTATTCCATAGATTTCTATCCCAATATTATCTCATTGAAATCCTTCCTCTTGTCATCATAATACCTAGAAGATAGGTATTTTTCGTTGAAATACTTCTTAAATCGCTCCCAACTGATACTTCTTTTCTTGATTCCTTTTACTTGAATGAGGTGCTCCCACCAAATTGAAGCTCGACCATTTAGATTGTAAATAAAAATTTTGGCATTTTCATTTCTTGAGTAAACATGAATTATAAAGTATCTTTTTCATCCCAAGAAGCCATGCTTCTGCCTCTTGACTTGTCTTACTTTCTCCACCAAATGTGGGAGGCCTTGCCTTCCTAAATTCTCTTTGTGGAATCCCTTTGAATTTCCTTCTTCCTTCAAACCTGCTAGAAGTATGCTTTGGACTTGTTGGGAAAAATATGCACTATCTAATTCAACACTTAATTGTCAACCCGGGGAGGGAGCTTATGATATGAAAACACAATATGTGTAGAATTGAAGGCTTGAAATAACCTAATCTAACTAAATATGCAGATGCACTAACATGCAACTATATGATTTTAATCTACATGCATGACTATCATGAGTTAAATGCAAGAATTTAATCTATCTATAAAAATAGGAAATCAACTAGGAACTTGAAAAGTAACTTGTAAATTTAAATATAATCTAATGTTATATTAATCTATTCTATAAAGGCAGAAAACGGATTAATAAGTCTAAAGCTATGCTAATCTATTCTATGAAATTAAATTGCAACAATTAATCTAGGAAAGCGATCACTTGGTCCGAAAGCAATCTAATGTAATGAAAGTAAATTTAACTATTTAGAATAAGCAACAAATCAACTAAACTATTTCATGAATGCATGAACTATATGCTTATGCAAGGATGAGAATTAACCATACGATTAACTATGAAAGCAAATACTGAAATTAATTACAGAAGCAAATATGGAATTAATTACTATAAAACAGGAAATTATGCTATAAGTGAAAAGAGAAACTAATCTATCTATTGTATGAGCGAAGCTACTCTATATTTTCAAAAGAGAAAACTAACCAACTATCCTAGTCTGGTTATCGAACTTATGCAATCATATAAAGCAAATTGAAACATTAATCTAAGGACCAAGTGTAAACAAATACTTTGTGAGGAATCATAAACTAATGCAAGCAAACTAGGTTAACAAATCTAATCTAATCAACAACTAATCTATGAACTTTAAAAGTAAACTTATCTTAAACTAAGCTATGAGAACTTTCAAAATGAAACTAATGCATCTAATATGAACAATCTAAAACAATCCCTATTCCTTAATGCTCAGATCGTGCAAAATTTATTAATTTATACAAGCATAAAACTAAATTAAAGTTAAAGATAAAAATAAAGTGAACTAAACTAAGCCCAAGATAAAATAAATTAGACTAATGTAAATAAATAGGATCCACACTAAAAATAGAACTAAACTAAACTAAAAGAATTTCATAAACTAAACTAAAATTAAACTAAACAAAATAGTTGAAATAAACTAGATTAATTAAAAATAACCTAAAATAAATTTATCATAAAATAACCCTCTATTCAAAATTCACGCTACCATTCATTCAACAACACATTAAGCAACTCAATAAAAAAATATGAATGATGTATACAAAAATGCAAAGTTCAAAATGCAAAGTAAATACAAAATACATCTAAGAATTCTAGAATATAAATTAAATTTTTAGAAGACGAAACCTACAAAATACATATTAAATACAAAATATAATACAATTATATAAATTCTCAAATATACAAAACTAAACATGAAATAAATTCAATTATAAACACTTTAACCTATATTAAAAAAAATTATAAACCAATTCGAATTACTTTATTAATACAATATAAAATTAATATATAAAAGAAGAAAACATTTATACTAGTTATATTCTGAATTTTATCATAATTAAAACTGAAACAATTAATTTTATGCATTAATATAAAACTTAATATGAAATGCTAAAGATGGATTCGAATCCCCACTAACTACAAAACAAAGTAAAATGATGGAAAATTAACGCATACCCTAGCTAATTATTTCTACACAAAATGTAATATTAGAAATTCTGGAAATGAATGAAAATTCTGTAAAATTCTATCTAAATTCGAATTAAAGGCTGAAAGACAAACTGGATTAAGGTGCGGACAGAAGGCTGAAAAAAGATCCGCACAAAGGGACGAACAGAAGGCTGAAAAGACAATCTAAACAGAGGGATGAATGGCCGACCGTATGGAAAATTGCATAAAAACTCAGGAAAATTACAGTTTATCAACAACAAAAATCATCTACATGAAAACTAAATATATGTACATAAAAAATTTACTTATCTTGCAAAAATGAAAGATAAATGCTGAATATGTACAAATGGAACATCCAGTTGTTGAAAGGCTCTTCTCAGCCATCAGAGGCTAGTCTACGTCAATGAATTACTGCATAGAAGATTGAAACATGCATACACAAATGAACATAGAGTTTTATTAAATATGAGCAGAATTTTACAGAGTCTATTCGTTGGCGACTAGATACTTCAGCTCTTAGGAAGATGATGGAATATATAGCATTGAGAAGGGTGAGTAGTTCGACCCTTTCAGTGGTCGACCACTCCTAAAATAGCCAATTGTTATTAAAAACAAATAATTAAATTCCAACATAGATCATTTATCCTTCTTCCACATGCGTTGGTCTTCCATTTGCGCGTGATGTGGCACGGTGTAATATGCCTGCTCCTTCTTAATCGTGAACAGATATTCTCTAGTGTGCATGATGGCTGCGTTTTGGGCAGCGAGGAGTACACAGAGGTGAGAGCTCCTTCATCATCATGAACATATCTCCTCAGCGTGAACGGTGGAAACATGCTGAACAAAGGAGAGCACATGATGGAAAGTCTCTAGAACGAGAACTCCTTCGTCATTTGAATGCATGGACTGGTGGGTGAGGTGTTGAACAGAGGAATGTGACAACAATCCTTCTGGAATGAGAGCCTCTTCATTATTCAAGCACGTGGATAACAAACAATATGCAGACTGTTCCAATGTTTAAATGCCTGGAATCTCGATCATCAACAACCCGCTGCTTAATTAATGAGTTGAGTGGTGAGTTGCGTCATAAGCTGAACATTAAGATGGGTATGCTTATAATTTAATTGTTGGGTGCCAGGTTTAAATAATGGCTGGTTTTATTGGATGGGAGCTAGATTCCATCTTTTTCTGGTGCGCTCCTCTTCTTCACGGTGGAAGTTCATCCTTTATGGCCTGTAAGTATTATTTACGGCCTGCATAAAACATACGATCTGTTAAAAACATGAAATGGTAATATATATATATGAAACATGAAGTCTTTTTAAAAAAAATGGTTATGAACTCACTTTTAAAATGATTTAAGCAGGTGAAATGTGGTTCTTAATAATTTTATTACAATCCACTTTATGGGTGGTTCTAATATTAAATTCCTATTTTATATTTTCTTTATTAATTCCTATCTTTTTATTAACTTTATTTAATTTCCATTTTTTAATAATTTTCTATTATCCTTATTTAATTTCCATTTTTAATAATTTTTTTATTTTCTTTCTTATTTAATTTTAAACCAATGCTCAAAGTTCATCAAAGTTCATCATCACTCATGGTTTTTATATGTGCAGGTATTGACGAGACCGACGGGGAATAAAAGGTGAGGATAAAACAACCCAAGAACCTAATAAGAAACATGCCATTAAACCTAGCGCGGAACTTAGGACCGAAAGAAGGGGATGAATGGAGTGCCAAAATGCACACTAAATGCAATAACACATCAACAATGATGAATTAAGCTTCCTTTACATTTATAAGTTATAATTGATGAAAACATATTAAAAGATAGACAAATTAAAGATAAATGTATTAAATTTCAGTAAATAGGCCAGGAAATTATTGTAAATAAAGCCATTATAAAAGACAATTTTGAGGCCCAACATACCCCTAGACCAAAGGTATGGCATGTCCTCGTGCCATCAATGAATCAGAAGTGGTCTTTCATTTATTCAAAAACTCTGCTTGATCATAAATAGTTTATAGGCAATCGTTCATCAAAATGAAGCCATATTTATTACTACATGAAAACTAGAACTTAGAAAAATAAGTTATGTTATGAGATGGTAAAAACAACTTCGTATTATTTAAGATTTGTTAATACATACAATTCTGATGCTAGTAATAATTCATGCTTATGAAGACCATATAAATCGAGACTCCCTCCCCCAAATTGAAGGTATGGCATGTCCCCGTGCCATGAATGAATTAAGATAGGGTTAAAAAGGGAAAATATGAGGATATAGATAGTCAATAAAGCCTATAAGAAACCAGTCATCCCTGTGACTTCTCAAAGGTTTATCATTATTCAAGTAATTATGGACAAATTTTGCATTTCAAGTTCATTAGACTCCTAGGTTTATGGGTCCCACTTCTAGGATAATTATATCCTAGGTATGGTATGAATTTAGACAACAGGGTCTTAAGTGCAACTTACAAACATTCTCGAATGGCAGATTGATGGAGTTCATTTTAGATCAACCATGCATACCTTCCTTTGGTAGATCCACAACAACCTTTATTATCACAAAGTCATTTTCATATTTTTTCTCTCTCTCTTTTTAATAAGTTGTCCTCCCCAAGCAGATTCTCCTCTTGCAGTCGGGCCCATTCAGCACCCCGTCGAGTTTACCTAGTCATACCACAGGCTGGTACCCATTGCTAGCAAGCCTGTTTAGTACCCCGATGGGTTAACCTCTTAAACCCATTTTCTATCAGAGGCTCTTGTCCCAATGGTTCCAGTCCCTATAGATATTTGGAAAATAATTTTGCCTATGAAGGAGTGGTGGGGGAGAAACTCTGAAAACCATGATACAGGGTGGGATGGTATATGGATTGGAGGACAACTAGTCTTTTATTTTTTATTATCATGGAAAAATAAAGGCCACAAGAGGAATCTACTTAATCAAAGATACACACGATTGATGGATTTAGTGTAAAGTGGATGAAGCCATAAGATAATGAATGAAAGGTGTCTCTAGTCCCAAAATTTGTCTTTTTCATATAGAATTAAAGTAGTGTTCCCCACAAACTAGGAATTTCATTCACCCTTATGCTACTATGTAGTAGAGATGCTTGAATAACATGCCCGGATAATGAAGTTAGGATGTATGAGGTGACCTATAGGTTTTAGATAGATCTTGATTTATGACAAATCCCTATGATGTTTAAAGTTGGTCTTAAGTAATTGGTATAATAAGAAATATGCATGTTTGAAAATAAATAATGATGTAAGATTGTTTTGGTTTAGTTATCAACATGACCTTCTTCTTAGTTCTTTTATTTGAAAAAGAAAACAAAAACAAAGTTGCATTATTCCCTAAACTAAGAATGCAACATTTTATTTATATACATATTTCCCTACCCTAAGAAGAAAGAAAATGTATATATTCAAGTATATGAACTTTTCCAATGAAACCAAGTGCGAAGCAAAATGAGAATTGTACCTTTATCCACATATGAAAATATTGTTGCGGTGATTACCTGAATGCGAAAGTTCAACCAACTTACTTTTCTTTGCATCAATAGGCGTCGGATGAATGAATTATATTCAAGGTCGAGTTACCTCCTGAAACCATCTTTAGATGTAGTATTGGTACTCACCTTCCTTTGCTATATCATACAAATCCTCTTCTTCTAGTTGAGCAGTTGTTTGAGCATATGATGGATCTGTTAGCATGCATGTAAAGAACTCTTTAATTTTCAGTTGCTCTTCTTCAGATGTAATCCTCAATATATCAACTTCTTCGACAGTCTCGCAAAGAACATCTTTTTGTTGTTCTTGGGATTTTGGTTCGTCTATCATTTCAGGAGTTGATAAAATTTCAACTTCTGTCAGGATCCACTCTTTGGTAGAGACCTAAATTCCAGCATTTGCTAGGATTTGAGAGAGTTCTCTCATACTAATGAGCACCTTTGAGTCCATGTCGTTGGTTGGTAGGTCCTGCTTCACACAAGGATTAGTCCTTGGGGTTCTTACAGTACCCAAATTTTTTTATTATGTGTTTTTAAGAAACTATCTACTAATAAAATGAATTTGCGATTTAAAGACAACACACTAAAACACATACATGAAATTAACTTGCGGAAAGTAAACAAATCTGTGTGAAGAAGGAATAACAAAGCTTTGGGGAAACCCACTAAAGTAGATGCATTAGGCTGTCACACTATGGAAATTCCGTAGTGAAGTCATCTTTGTGTCTTATCGTTTCCCCTCCCCCTTGATGTGTAATGTAAAGACAACCTATCTACCCTTATTTACCTAGACTCCAATCCCTTTAGCACCTCCCCGGAAACGACGCCAAAATGTTGGGAAAAATATGCACTATCTAATTCAACACTTAATTGTCAACTCGGGGAAGGAGCTTATGAGATGCAAACACAATATGTGTAGAATTGAAGGCTTGAACTAACCTAAGCTAACAAAATATGCAGATGCGCTAACATGCAACTATATGATTTTGATCTACATGCATGACTATCATGAGTTAAATGCATGAATTTAATCTATCTATAAAAACAGGAAATTAACTAAGAACTTGAAAAGTAACTTGTAAATTTAAATCTAATCTAATGTTATATTAATCTATTCTATAAAGGTAGGAAACAGATTAATAAGTCTAAAGCTATGCTAATTTATTCTATGAGATGAAATTGCAACAACTAATCTAGAAAAGCGGTCACTTGGTCCGAAAGCAATCTAATGTAATGAAAGTAAATTTAAATATTTAGAACAAGCAACAAATCAACTAAACTATTTCATGAATGCATGAACTATATGATTATGCAAGGATGAGAATTAACCATACTATTAACTATGAAAGCAAATACTAAAATTTATTACGGAAGCAAATATGAAATTAATTACTATAAAACATGAAATTATGCTATAAGTGAAAAGAGGAACTAATCTATCTATTGTATGAGCGAAGCTATTCTATATTTTCAAAAGAGCAAACTAACCAACGATCCTACTTTGGTTATTGAACTTATGCAATCATATAAAGCAAATTGAAACATTAATCTAAGGACCAAGTGTAAACAAATACTTTGCGAGGAATCATAAACTAATGTAAGAAAACTAGTTTAACAAATCTAATCTAATCAACAACTAATCTATGAACTTGAAAAGTAAACTTATCTTAAACTAAGCTATGAGAACTTTCAAAATGAAACTAATGCATCTAATATGAACAATCTAAAACAATCCCTATTCCTTAATGCTCAGAATCTATCGTGCAAAATTTATTAATTTATACAAGCATAAAACTAAATTAAAGTTAAAGATAAAAATAAAGCGAACTAAACTAAGCCCAAGATAAAATAAATTAGACTAATGCAAATAAATAGGATTCACACTAAAAATAAAACTAAACTAAACTAAAAAAATTTCATAAACTAAACTAAAATGAAACTAAACAAAATAGTGAAAATAAACTAGATTAATTAAAATAACCTAAAATAAATTTATCATAAAATAACCCTCTATTCAAAATTCAAGCTACCATTCATTCAACAACACATTAAGAAATTCAATAAAAAAATATGAATGATGTATACAAAAATGCAAAGTAAATACAAAATACCTCTAAGAATTCTAGAATATAAATTAAAGTTTTAGAAGAGGAAACTTACAAAATACATATTAAATACAAAATATAATATAGTTATATAAATTCCCAAATATACAAAACTCAACATGAAATAAATTCAATTATAAACACTTTAACCTATATTAAAAGCAATTATAAACCAATTCGAATTACTTTATTAATACGATACAAAATTAATATATAAAAGAAGAAAACATTTATACTCATTTATATTATAATTTTATCACAATTAAAACTGAAACAATTAATCTTATGCATTAATATAAAACTGAATATGAAATGTTGAAGATGGATTCAAATCCCCACTAACTACAAAACAAAGTAAAATGATGGAAAATTAACCTATACCTTAGCTAATTATTTCTACACAAAACGTAATATTAGAAATTCTGGAAATGAATGAAAATTCTGTAAAATTCTATCTAAATTCAAATTAAAGGTTGAAAGACAGACTCGATTAAGGTGCGGACAAAAGGATGAAAAACGGTCTGCACAGTGGGACGAATAGAAGGATGAAAATACAGTCTAAATAGAGGGACGAATGGCTGGCCCTATGGAAAATTGCATAAAAACTCAGGAAAATTACAGTTTATCAACAACAAAAATCATCTACATGAAAACTAAATATATTTACATAAAAACAAAATTACTTATCTTGCAAAAATGAAAGATAAATGTTGAATATGTACAAATGGAACCGTCGGTTGTTGAGGGACCCTTCTCAGCAATTAGAGGCTAGTCTATGTCAATGAATTACTTCACATAAGACTGAAACATGCATACACAGCTGAAGATAGATTTTTATTAAATATGAGCATAATTTTACAAAGTCTATTCACCAGCGACTAGCTCCTTCAGCTCTTAGGAAGAGGATGGAATATATAGGATTGAAAAGGGTGAGAAGGTCGACCCTTTTAGTGGTCGACCTCTCCTAAAATAACCAACTGTTACTAAAAACAAATGATTAAATGCCAACATAGAGCGTTTCTCCTTCTTCCACGTGCGTTGTTCCTCCATTTGCGCGTGATGTGGCATGGTGTAATATGCCTGCTCCTTCTTAATCGTGAACGGATATTCTCCAGCGTGCATGATGGCTGCGTGTTGGGCAGCGAGGAGTACATAGGGGTGAGAGCTCCTTCATCAGCGTGAACAGTGGCAACGTGTTGAACATAGGAGAGAACACAATGGTAAGTTTCTAAAAGGAGAGCTCCTTCGTCGTTTGAATGCATGGACTAGTGGGCGAGGTGTTGAGTAGAGGAACGTGACAACAATCCTTCTATAATGGGAGCCTCTTCATTATCCAAGTGCTTGGATAAAAAACAATCTGCATACTGTTCCAATGTTTAAATGCCTGGAATCTCGGTCATCAACAGCGCGTTGCTTAATTAATGAGTTGAGTGGTGAGCTGCGTCATAAGCTGAACAGTAAGCTGGGTATGCTTATAATTTAATTCCTGGGTTCAAAGTTTAAATAATGGCTGGTTTTATTGGCTGGGATCTAGATTCCAGCTTTTTCTGGTGTGCTCCTCTTCTTCAGGACAGAAGTTCATCCTTTATGGCCTGCATAAAACAAACGATTTGTTAAAAACATGAAATGGTAATATATATATATATATGAAACATGAAGTCTTTTAAAAAAAATGGTTATGAACTCACTTTTAAAATGATTTAAGCATGTGACATGTGGTTCTTAATAATGTTATTACAATCCAATTTACGGGTGGTTCTAATATTAAATTCTGATTTTATATTTTCTTTATTAATTCCTATCTTTTTATTAACTTTACTTAATTTCCATTTTTTAATAATTTTCTATTATCCTTATTTAATTTCCATTTTTAATAATTTTTTATTTTCTTTCTTATTTAATTTTAAACCAATGCTCAAAGTTCATCAAAGTTAATCATCACTCATGGTTTTCGCATGTGTAAGTATTCACGGGACCGACAGGGAATAAACGGAGAGGATAAAACAACCCGAGAACCTAATAAGAAACATCCCATTAAACCTAGTGTGAAACTTAGGACCGAAACAAGGGGTTGAATGGAGTGCCAGAATGCGCACTAAATGCAATAACACATAAAAAATGATGAATTAAGCTTCTTTTACATTTATAAGTTATAATTGATGAAAACATACTAAAATATAGACAAATTAAAGATAACTATATTAGATTTCGGTAAATAGGCCAGGAAATTATTGTAAATGAAACCATTATAAAAGACAATTTCGAGGCCCAATAGGACTACTTTGAGAAATACTGAAGTCACATGACCTGCTAGAAGAATATCTTGATGATGATAACTTACATTACCTTCTTGAGGAGCCATTACTTGGACTCAATGTCCTCTTTCTAGAGCGACCTCTAGAGAGGCTTTACATTTCCTCCTTCTTGGCCCACATTGCTTGGATTGGATTCAAGGTTAATCATTTGCTGCATATTAGTAAGGATCTACAGATAACAATATTTATTTGGTTCTTTTCTTCCTAAGCCTTTATCAATATTCCATTGAAACTTGTCATAGTTTCAACCAAATTCTGAGGAGCGATTTGCTCTCTTCTCCCATTCGATTCTGTCTCCGCATTTCCTTCTTGCATATTTTATCCTAAGACATCATCATCATGTTCATAATGGTCCTAAGCATCATTCATGGTCACCATTTTCCTTTGGGCTCTTCCCCCCTGCCGCGACTGCCCCCTGGTACAACTATTCAAAGCTTATCAAAAGTAAACATTGTGCACCATAGAGATATTTATTAGACATATTGGGAATGCATATAAAAAAATAAATCATTATGATTTAATAGAATCAGACTCATGGAATTATTCACAGGGTTCTAATTCCTACTTTTCTTTTCCCCTAGTCATGCATTTATGGAAACTGCCTTTAATTGACAATTTTTGTCAAAAGAAGGTCATAGGCACTTTTATGCTCGAATCTCTAGGACATATGAATCCCTCATTCATATTTTGATTGTGTACCACTTCTCCCCTCTAGATAAGCTTTCCAACACCTATATTCATGCTCCATTCTGATATCAGATATGGAATTTACATTCCTTCAAAAATGTCAATTTTGCCCAGTTATGCACTTTCTCCATAGGTTCAACTAGCCTTAGAGGCCAGCTGCAACTTCTTGTAGAAGTCAATATAGAGATAACTGGGAAACAATTTCTATTGAGAAAATTTAGTTCATATGACAAGGGTCACTCAACAACTTTCATATATATGATCCGATGCACCAATCAACCTCTATGAACTTATGGTTTTGACTATTTTTGAATTTGCAACTTTTCCCAAATTTCAAAATTTCACCAAAATTGGCTCTCCCAAACCAAAAATTTATGGAATTTTTTTTTCTAACAAAAGTTCTCTATTTTGATGAGTAGGTAAAATGTCAAGTTCAAAACTATTGCTGGTTTTGACATCTAGGGTCACTTTTACCTCCTTCAAGCTTCCTCAAAAATTTCTCTGGAATAAAGTTGCTCTAATATTACAAATTTAACAGTGTGCCTAGTCCATGGCCATGCCATAAAAATTTCATCCCAAACCGATCTCCCATCGGGCCTCGGGACACTAATATGTAAAAGTGACTGATTCAAAATTTCGACCAAATCGGAGCAAGATGGGCTCAATCTTCTCACTGATGGGATCTATATTTTTTTTAAGACCCCGACATGTTGATCCCGACATTTTCCAAGACTTTCCGACTTTCCCAATCGAAAATCAGAAATCAGAATGCATAAGTGATCTATAACGAACCATTTTCGACGTTTTGAATCTGACTACTATCTTATATACATCAGGAGTTAGAGATCGAAGGTGCAAAACAACTCCTCCAAAAATCCTTCTCGACCTCCCGACTACTATCTTCCATACGTCGGGAGTCAAAATTCGAGAGTGAATACTTGCTTCCAAACAAGGATACCTCGACTTCCCAACTACGACTACTACCTTCCGTATGTCATGAGTCAGAAGTTAGAACTACATCATTGTGCTACTTACGTAGTCCCAGTCCCCTACTGTCATCAGCACCCCAGTGTCAGCACTTTTGCATTATCACCAACACGACAATCCTTCCACAAACAACATGCTGATTTTGACGTCTGCACTTCAGCGTCGACACCTCAACACTATCCAATTGGTAACAATTAATGAAGCTTCCTGTAATAACTCCAAAAATTCGTAAAAATTAAAATGTTTTCAAGTGACATAAAATGTCAAATGTCACTGCTGATGTAGCATTAACTGTGAGCAGATAATAAAACAGTTTGTAAGAGAAACAAAGATTACTTCTTTATGAGATTTTGTATAACCTAGAGGCTCATCTTTAAAAGCTGTGTTAGCACTGTTTAGCAGTTGTAATATTTTTCCAGAAAGTAGAAAAGATATTTTGTCTTTTACTAATGCTAAGTTTATTATTGTTTTTCTTTTACTAAGTAGGGAAAGTTTCTTATGTGTAATCAAGGCTTACTTAGCTTCTAGCTAACACAGTGGAATTGATGATTCTTTACAGGTTTTAACAGGTGAGCGTAAGTTCCAGTAAAAAAAATATTTATAATCAGGTCAAGGAGATACTTTCCTAGCATGAATATAATGCTAGATTTAGAATGTTAAATTGCAACTTGTCTTCATAAAAGGTAAATTTGATCTTAAATATGTCGTCAAAACTCTGTAAAAAGTTAAAACAAAACCACTTTTACTTCTAACTATTTACTCAATAATTGGATGCTTGAGTTACACTAATATTCTTAAAAAGGACTATGGGATGCATTTACTGGTGTTTCTAACTACATACTGCTTTAAAAAAATTGAATCAAGCTTCTAATCCTAGGTGTCAAAATGCTCCTTAAAATTTTTTACAATTTTTATCTAGATTGTATTTTTATTTGTATTTTACACCTCAATTTCATGGTGTACCAGTAGCTATAAACTATACCTTTTTACAAGTTTGTTTAATAAACTCTTGAGATAAGTTTGTTGATTAGCATACTATAGGAGATCTTATTTTTGCTTGATCCTATTCAACCGTTTACTTCCCAACTCTAATGAAATCAAATGGCTACCTTTAGATTTCCCTTTTATATAGTTTAATACTAAGAATATGTCTTTTACACATTTCCATCAAACATAGTTAATGAAATATCTAGCTTATCTTGCTTTATAAAATAAAACCCTAGAATAATATCCATGTCTTAATTCCATAGTTAATAAACTCATCATTAAGTAATCAATGGTGTAATACCTCATTATCAACAAAGGAATTATATTTTTTTTAAAGATTATTGATTATAAAAAAAACAATGGTTTTGATGCAGATTTTGAAATTGCATACGTGACTATTGAAAAACAACCCACGCTGAGGAAATTTCTTGATGGACACGTGGAGGTTTTTTTGTCCACAGCTCGAATTGACTTAAAGAGCATAACCCTAACCCTTCCTTTTGCAATGTAAGAAGTTCTTAGTCTAGTGCGGTCGGGATGCTAGCTCGTGGCCTCCATAACCCTACAAAACCTCTGTTCTATAACTAACTTCCATAACATGCATGTGAGCTTGCCTTAGTGAGGTTATAAGGTAGATTTTGAAGCTTGAAGATTTGCTGTAGCATACTGTGAGTAAAATAAATCACTTTCCTTCATCGGTTTCAGGGACTGAGTTGGTATTTAAAATAGGGAAACAGTGGACACAGCTTCGTAAAAGAGTGCTCTTCAATCTAGCTGGAGTGTCGCTCATTTTCCTTTGGATTATTGGCTTGGGGTTTCAGTTGTAACCTACACATTAAAATCGTCTGGGGTTTTCCTTTCCATGTGCCATCGGGCTGCTCCAGCTGCTTGCATCCACGTCTTCTCCAATGATAATCAAATCAGGTAACTGTCGGTCACTATTTTTGTTTTACAACAATCTTAAGTTTTAAGTACATTTTTAAAACTATATCTATTATTTTTTCTTATGTGCAGGATTTTTCTCACAGCATAATGGGGTTAGCTGAAAGCACAACTCACCCATTCATAGCCACATGAAAAATGGTAAGCTCCGGCTACACTGAGGACTTTCTCCTACATTGGTGTTGTCGTGGTTGGCAAGATGAGAATACTTCGATGTTAGTGATGGATTCGGCTTGGGTTTTCCTTGTTAGGTTTTTCTTCAAGTTATTTTGTTTTTTTTGTAAAATTATTAAACCCTAAAGGGTAATATGGAAAGAACTTTAACGGCTGTAACAGCCTTGACTTGGGGTTTACTTGACAATCTTACGGCCTAGAAGATGAAAAGCTTATTACTTGACAATCTTGTCTTAAGCCATAATGGTTTAAGTGTTGACTTATTATTTTTATTTAAATTTGTATCAATGTTAAAACAGGCTTAATCCTCGACCATAATTATAACAGGCTTATGAGCCATTACGCTATTTTCTATTTTGTCTCCATTAAAAAAATGTTGACAGTGTTATTTAATTTTAAGTTATCCTATAATTTAAATGATTTACAGTAAAATATTTTATTGAAAATTTTTACAGTGTTAAAGAGTAAAATTAGTACTCTGTTTTTGCTCCGAAGGGTTATTAATTTTGAATAACCTACACTTTTGTAATAAGATGGATTTTACATGAATAATTTTAGCTCTGTTTTACTATTTTACTTTCAGAAATTTTACAGCTGTTAAATTCTGTTTTAAAAGTAAGATTAAGGAAGTCTATAAGCAAAAATAAAATCTATCTTTTGTAAACCCTAAGTAAAATTTCTTTAAGGTTTTCAGTAAACTTTTACTTCCAGTATAGAATGTCTAAATGCACTTTATTTTAATACCTAAGTAGTAATAGCTAAGTTAAAACCCTAAGTAATATTTTGTTTTACTGTTCCTATGTTTACTTATTTAATTTTATCTATTATGTTTAGATTAAATATTAAGACTAATATTTGTTCTGTGATTAGTATAACTACTAATGAATATTATATAACTTCAGTTTTTTTCCTGAAATTAATTAATATATATACTTTCAGTAGATAAAGCATGTACTGTTATTTTCTGGAATGAATCACATACAAACTATAAAAGAAATCATTTACATTTTTCATTCAGTGTTGATAAACAAATCATCACATCTACTTAATCAACCAGCTATACTAGAGTACTGCCTATACAAGGCATGGAAAAATACAGTATGGTAATTTATTTCTATTTACTTGTCATTTAGCAAAAATACTACTGTTTTAAAACATAATCTACATATCCCTAATTTTATCAATACACAATGCTCTTTTTCTACATAAACCCTAACAAAACAATAACATGCATATTTTAAAAAAAACTAGTAAACATTTGTTGAAAAAAGTAAATAAATTATAAATAACCTGAACAAATAAAAACCTGTCAAATGATGAGGTGACAACAGCTTAAGGAGGTTGTTCCTCCCAACCAACTCCTGGAGAAAGATTAGTCTGCACTTCCTTAGGACCCTCGAGCCCGTTTCCTGGTCCTCTTGGTAGAGTACTGGGTGAAGGATGTATCGTTAAGACCTTCTGTCACCTGACTGATCAAATTACAGCAGTAATCCAAACCTGCTTACAGCAGTAAGAACTTCATCCTAACAGCTGCATAAGTTCAGTTCTCAGCACTTAACCCCTCAAACTCACTTCAATAATTTCCCTCCATTGAATTTCTCATGTGCACTTCATTCACCCTGAATGATCACAATTCCAGAATGAGCAGCCTCAACTGTCTTCAATGGGAAGTTTTACAATAATGCCTAGGTCTTCTGGGTCAGTTTTCACTTAATGAGCCACCTACTCCAATTCCACTTTCTTGGGGAATCATGACCACAAATATAAGGAAGTTTCCACCTACAACAATTAGAAGTAGTTTGAGGATGCTGCCACTTGTCAGTATACTCTCCACCCAGTCTCCTCCACTAAGTGACCAGTTAACACGCATTTAATAGCTTCCCTAAGCTATTGTCTCATCATTTATTTATTTTTTAATAAAATATTCTGAAATACATTAATTATTCTTGACCCCACTTGGTCATCAATTACAAACTTAGCATAAAATATAACATAACGTTCCTCAATAACATTAAATTGTTTTGCAAATTGGGGCATGTGACACATCCACCCTTCTGATTCCAATTTCGGAAGTCAGAAGTTGGAAAGATGCCCATGTTATGTCTAAATTGTCATGTCGATATCTTTCATGTCTGAGTCCATTTTTATGACATAAACATCATTGGAAAGTTATCAACGAGCTCTATACAATGTTGTGCTCCTCTAAAACATCTGAAGATTTTTATTTTTGGTCATCAATTTAAACCATGATTTTAATAAGCATTTATCAACACTTCTTGTGCAATTCTGATTTTCTGCCTGTAGGTATGGATTCTGGCTCAATCCTCCCCAGTGCTGTAATCATTAGCTCTGATACCACTCTGTCACATCCCCACCCATCAATACGACTCATGGAGGGAACATGAACGATATGCAGGGTGTTAAATTCCACCCCCAAGGCCATATTACAAAAATCATTAACAATTAAATGTGCATGCAGATGCATGTGTATAAACACAACATAAATAAACCTTATTAATACACACACATCATGTAATTTCCAGCATGTCCGTCACATGCATAACAACAAAATAATGCACATAAGTAAATCATTCTTAGGCTATTCACATGCATTCAATTCAACAATTTAACATGACCAATTATTCAGTTTGACATTAAAAAATAGTAATTCATAATACATAAAATTGACATAATCAGAGACAATAGTGAACACTTATCTTTCAATTGGATATGTCCAAGCAACTGGCTATGGAAGAGTAACATTCCACCAAACCATAGGTCTCTGTCAATCCTATGTTATTTTAGTTGAGAGACCACCCTCGAGCTGGGCTATGTATCCACTAAGGATGAATTACTTAGGCCCACTCACAGTCATAAGGAAAATTACTCATGTTAAGCCAACACATAGCTAGGTTTTTCGAATAAGTAGAGAGCCAAGGAAGTACAGAACTAATCTAGTGAGATCAAACATAGAGCTACATGCATCTCATTTTGGATTCATAAAACCTTAGTGACCCTCAATACCTACTAGGCCCAACACAAGGAAGGCCCCCTTCTCTAATACATAGTCCCTCAGGTGCCCCTTCCCTCCAGTTCTCTTGTTGAACCTTTGACTGACCAGTAGAAGGAAGAAGACTATGAATTTCACCTTCATATTAGTACCTTCACTTCAGAAGATAACCCGAGAACAGAGAAGAACACCCTTCAAATTGAAAATGCACCGACTAAAAAACAATCCATGGTATCAACAGAATAAGATGCCATGGTCCCAACTCAACAATAGCAGGAGGAAAAACAGAGACATAGAAACCAGAATATCAGCTGATGAAGAAATACATCTGACAAATAGCTGCATAAATTGCCAAGTCTCGGAAACGCCTAGAGAGTGTAGCAAAAGGAAAAGGGAAGTGTAAGCTTATCCTCCAAGATAGCTTAGAGGATGAGGACGAATCACATTCTATGGTAACCGACATCTTGATAAACGCTGCCAAAAACAAAGTCTCTATCGAAGAACAGTTCAAACAATTTGTCGAAGAAGAGACAAGGAAAGCTAAAGCTAAAAAGGTAAAACTAACAAAACCTTCTGCAGTTGAAGCCTTGATTTAGTTTCAACTACCCCACCCCCCTTTCCAACCCAAATAATACAAAAAATTATGTCAATGTCGACCAACATCAGTCCTGCCTACTTGTGCAAAAGTGCAATGTCGAAAACACTTAAGGAGAGAGTGGATAAAGATGTCGAACTCCAATAGTTTATCAATAAGCTACCTGACATATTTCTCAAAGCTCAGCAGATCACCACCACTCATAAACTCATAGAGTCAAACTATGCTTGACAAAGCCTCCTCTTATAGACCACCTAAGCCTCACCACTGCCAAAAGTTCTGGGATTCATGCAATCGATATTTCTTATGAATCCCAACAAGTCATCCCAATTTGTCATAGCACGGACTTCATCTTTCACACCAACCTTCACACTAGCCAATGAACTAATCAAAGACCTAGAGGACGATGATCGGGGTGATGCACTATAAATCGACCAATCCATCGACAACCTCTTTGAATCTATCGAATCTGATGACCCTACTGACCCACAACTAGAATTCAAAAAATCCTATGTCGACAGAAGGAATTCCAACCACTCTAGTGACCCTAGATCACTCACCATCCCCATCACCACCATCAACTTCAGAACTTAAGCCAAACCCAGAACCACCATCACCACCACTAGCACTAAAGTCGCCTCATAGTCTAGAACCACCATCCTCACCACCATTGGAAGCACAAACAAACACAAGTCCCACCCATGTAAATCATCGAGCTAACCCTGCCACAACAGAAGTCCAGTCGACGAAGAACCCACTGACTCAAGAGCATGAAATATAGTAGAAGCAACCAACATCAGTACCATCAAGATCACTAGTGGTCCATCATTCCAAACATAAGATCAAAATAAAAGAAAAGAAGAAAACATAACAACAACAGACACCAACGGTTATCCACCTTCATCAACTAGGGTGGACTACTACAGTCGACACACCAAAACTTAGAGATGGAGAATTGGGTCACTTGTTGGGAGCACTCACTAAGGAAGCTACTATGAGAAGTCAAAGCAGAAAGGAATAGATAGAAAAACTTAAAGAAGAACAAGTCGAATTCTCGACCAAATGCGGGAATTTGACTCATACAGTCTTACCAGGAGCAAATGAGACCAACACCGACAAACCACTAGAGAGAGCTTACCAGGTGCTGGAAAGTGTTGTGTCGAACCTTCAAGAACAGCTACAACCCAAGAAAGAGGGGAAAAAAGAAGAAACATATGTGTTATTGAGACAGCAGTACACAACATTTTCAGAAGCACACAAGGTACTGGAAGAACATCTGGAGGAGTCAGCTACTACAAAATAATTATTGCGCAGCTAGTATACCCACTATGGTTAGGTATTTTAGCAAGCTCGAGAAGCCTGTGAACATATCAGGACACTAGAAAATCAACAAGGTCTTGATGAAGCAATTAGGATCACAATAAAACATCATATTGTATTGGAAACAACGAAGCTAGAGAAGATAGAGAAACAATATCATCAGTGGGTGAACCAGGCTCTTCCAAACATCAACAAACTGGACACAATATGTCCACAAATGAAAAGGCTGATGTACACAACAGATGAAAAAGTCCAATTTTTGGGGCCCGACATGAATAATATCATATATATTTCAATTTGGGAGAAAATGTGGACTCTATCCAACATTACAACCTTGACCATAGACATCCAGAGAGCTCTCCGCAGTTGGGTGGAATTTCAACACCAACTGGCCATTATAGTAGAATCCATAGTCAAAGTATGTGTACAGAAAAGACCATCTATTAGATTGCACAGCCTATGAAGATAGAACAAAGGGAAGAAATCTACTTCAGATAGAGTTTTGTTACCTCCCCTGTTTCTTCGGGATGAAAAAATATTTTGTTCCTAGGGGAGATGTTGGAGGATCTAGTTGGTGAGCCGACTATACTAGTTAACCGGCTAATCAGAGATTAGGTCGGCCTCTAAAGGTTATGTCGGTTGACTGAACCGACAAGTAGTTATTCCTAACTATTTTGTAAATCATATATATTAGGTTGTTGAGTCAGATAAGAACTTGGTTTAGTTCTGTGTATGTATGGACCCTCATGTGATTAACTAATATAATATGTTATTCTATCACCTCTTATTGTCTCTTGTATCTATATGAATATATTTCTCTATATGTGTATTATTGGTAGCCTTATGTGATATGTGTGATTACAACATCACCTCCACACAGTAGTAAAGGATATTTAGCCTTCCTCTTACCCTTTTTTTTATTCTCTGAGGTCATGGTCTTGGGGTTCTCCTGTTGGTTTCCTGACTTTTTACCTTTTCCTTTTCCTTTATTTTTATTACTAGGTGTTTGGCTAGTTTGAATGACATTCACCTTGGCAGAAATCGTAGGAGTAGAAGGAGAAATGGTAGAAGTACTTTGTTTCTTAGCAGGATTTGTTGCGGATGGGGGATAGATTGAACCTATAACCCCATCAACAGGAGTCTCTGCAGGTGTCTTAGCAGGGTATGTGCTGGGACGAGGAGCTTGAGGGATCATATCATACAATGTTCCAGACTGAGAACAAACCAAGTATAGATACTGAAAATGGCTGATAGCCTTCTCTTTAGTGACAGTACCGCCCATAGCCACATCATGGGAAATGGGAGGAAACAAGGATTTTGTAAACCAATCAATCAAAAATTGGTATGAGATAGAAGCTTTAATGAGTCTCATCCATCTCCTCCACTCAGGAATATGATCTGATATATGTGTGGAAGTATTCTAATGAAGGGATGTTAAAAGATCCGTACCAGTAACGTAATGGATAGGTAGTTGTAAATGGGTAAGAAAAACTGTTTCCAATTACTTGATATCCACAAATGAATGCTGTGGAAGCTCAATGTACCACTTGGAAGCCGTTCTAGTTAAATTTCGTTAGAAGAGCGTCAAACGGATAGAATCATCCATCAAGGAGTTAGAAGAACACCATAGATGGAATGTCATAATGTGATTTTTTGGATCCTCTCCCTGCTTCCCATTAAACTTAGGGATGTCTGATGGTAACTTAATCGAAATTGTAGGACACAAAGAGTTATGTTGGATGGGATCGTTGATCAACTTGGACAAATTAGGCAAGTCCAAACTTTCCAAAAACGGAAGTTGTCGATTAGGTTCTACATACTTATAATATTGATATGGAATTTGTATACCACTAGGATCATAAGTCGACTGATACACTGGCTGTTAGGGTGGTGTGTTTGTAGATGATCCTACTTAATATCCTCTCGAAGGGGGTGGGCCTCCGAGAGGAGGGCCTCCCAAAGTTGGAGGGGTTCCTCCAGGTGGGGGGCTTCCAGGTGGTGGTCCTCTAGAAGGTGGACCTCTAGGTGGTGGTCCTCCGGAAGGTGGACCTCTAGGTGGTGGTCCTCCCGAAGGTGGTCCTCAAAGGTGTACATCTAGGTGGTGTTACTTCAGATGGGGGTCATCCAAAAGGTGGACTTCCAGGTGGTGGTCCTCCAAGTGGTGGTCGTCTAGATGGGGGTCCTCTAGAAGGTGGTCCTCTGGGTGGTGGTCCTTAGGAAGGTGGAAATCCACCAGGTGGGCCTCTAAAAGATGGACCTACATGAGGTGGTCCTCCAAAAGGCGGCCCTCCATAACCGCCATCAGTATTCATAGGTGTTCCTCCAAGTATTGGAATATATGACCAATTAGGTTTCCCACATGGTGTAAACATATTTCTGGGGTAAGGCATCCCAGGATAAATAATCCCTAAATATGTAGGTTGATAATTCACATTACTTACAGTTGGTTGGTTTCTTGGGTAAGTATAACCCCAAGAAGGTTGATTAACTACAGGTTGTACCCCTGAAGGTTGTCCTGCAGTAGGAGGAGGAATAACCACACCGGTGTTCATGGAAGGAACAATAAATGTTGGTTGTCCTACAATAGAGTTGTTTCTTGCATTGGAAGTAACTCCACTAATCATTGAAACAACTTGGGTTGGGGGTTACGCCCAATGGTAGAATATATGGGAGCACCAGAGGCATAACCATGATTTGGAACTGAAGGAGTAGGGATGGAGGGTTGACCTAGATCATAAGATATCGAAACTCGAGCTAGTGATACTAAACTAGGATCCATTTGAGATTATGAAAGTGCACGGTATCCTTGGGGGGTTGTTTCTGAACAGTTGGGAAGAGGAGAAAAACTTCTCCTTCTTATATTTTCTCCCATATTATGCAAACGCTCGATATATTTCTAAAAGAATTTTGCATTTGATGGAGTGTCCCTTAAAAAAGTAAGTACGAAGGCTTCTAGCTCAGTAGTCCTATATTCAGAAATGCATTTCCCTAGGTAAGTTATCCATAAGGAGCATTTGTACCAAACTCTACTCCTACAGTATCATCAGATGGGTGATTGAATACCCAATCGGATGAACCAGGTTGACCTTCCATTGGAAAATGAAAGGTTGTATCACCCATAGGAGGTTGTTGGACCAAGGGATTATCATAAGAAGTAAATTCTTCCCCAAATTCCACAACTAGAATCCATTCCCCATGGGAATCGATCGTGACATTTTGGTTTGTTGCTTCCATAACTCTCTATCCCACAACAGGAGGAAATTCTAGTGATAAGCCTTGGACTCTTCGATATCATCTCAAATATAACTCAGCCAGAATGTTGGTTACAAAGATCCTAACCTGGGGTTTTAAACTAGAATCACACAAAAAATCACTCCTAAGTAAGCTAAAGGTCACAAGAAAACTTAGGTGATAAGAGGGGTTGATAAAAAGCCGGTTTCTCACTAGGATTGTCAAGTCTTTGTAACTTGCCATATACTGCAGGGTCCAATAGTAAAACGTGACAAGGAGGATTGGGACAGTACCCTTGCATGAATACCTGACTACTTGGACGGCACATGTGTAGTAGCTCCCCAAGTGTTGTTCTCAGTGTATTTCTCCAAAAAGATGGCCAAAAGGATTTTCTCAGTTGATTTAATCTTTCCTATAAGGGTCTCCCAATATACACAAGGTACGTGGGAGCTCAAATCTGTGTTAGTAATGTCTAATGCACAAATGTTCGACATGAGCCTTCTGATATACTGCCGAGTATGTGAAATACCTTTCTATAGGTCAAGGGTACGTGAAAGGTCGTTCAATATACCAGTTGGTATGTGGAATAACTACAATCCCTCGGGATGAAATGTCAGAAATAGAATGACAACTCCTATGTTTATAGACGTTGGAACACATCTTCTAACCTATCACTCAAGTTACTAAAAATTTTAACCTAGAACTAACGTTAATTTTATCTTAAATGATTAAGTGAATGCATGAGGTGCGGATAGAAAAATTAAAACCATGCAGCATGATCATGCAAATTTTCACTTTATCTTTCAGGGGATGCCCTACTTACAGGAGAGAGAGTGATTCAATTTCCGTTTTCAAACAAGAAATCCCAAACAATCACACTGAACAATTTTCAAAATTGCAAGAAAGCAAAAAGACTTCTAATGACCAAACTTGAATGTAAAGGAAATTAGATCTCTTTTCCAAAAATAAATATGCTACAAATACTTGGCACACTATACTCCTTTTCGAATTCTTCAAATGTAAAAGGACCTAACTCAAACTATGCTATTTTTTTATTGACAAAAGAGCATATAAAGAAAGGGAAGAAACATGAATGCATGAAAGTTTATGAAACTAATCAAGTATCCAATGGTTCATACTCAAATATAACTATGATCAATCTCAAAATTTTCTTTTAAATCAAAATCAAAAGAAATCTTTCATTAACCTATGAAGAACAAAAATGAAGAAACCAAAATCAAAATGCTTTCTTTTCAGTCGATCTAACAGTAATAAGAGATATGACTATATGAATTCCAAGCACTCTTTCAAAAATCAAACCCAAGCATAGGAATCAACTTAACAAATTAAAACAACCTAGCTCTTTAAAACAAAATGAAATAAGCCTTTACCACTTTCCATATTTCGAATTAATAGTAAAAAATCAATGATGAAGCCAGAAACACACTAAAAAAAGAAACAAACTCATACTAAGTTTTGAAATCACAGGGGTATAAAAACATACCTGGAACTAGTTGTAAGAGTGTGAGAATTTTTATCTACAACAATATCTAGGATCATTAGAGAAACTCACAAATTGAATTGCATGCAAAACCAGCAAAAAACCATGAAAGGAGAACAATTTTACATAACCAGTGTGAATTGAAACTGGATATTATTTGATTGTCTAACATGTGAATATGTTGGTAATATTTTTATATTACATATTAATTCATTCGTTAGGACTAGAAATCCCAAAATTACTGTACATCTAAAATTAGCCAAATTGGCCTCAATCCCCCCTAGGTGGGCCAAAATCGCTCCAACTCAGCCCAAATGGTCACTAATGGAGGTGTGGACGTGGCTGAAGTGACTTGGAGCAATCATGGATCCTTGGAATTCATGGATGTGCAAAATAAGGTGAGTGATAGGCTCTAGGTGGCCATTAATTGCTTAAAACAGTCCAAAATTGGACTAAATCCACCCATAGCACTCTTATTCAACCACAAAGACCACATTCAATGAATGGGAGTGCAATAGAAATGAATGAGGGTGCACATGTGGATTTTTACTGAGCTGGATCACTCATGTAGGTGTGAAAGCTCCAATTTAACTAGTTATTTTGCCCAATTAAGCTACCTAAGTCCAAACCATAGTGTATTAATGAAAAAATGAAAATAAAATTGAATAAGGACTTAGAGTAAGGTAATAAGTGGTGGATTACTTATAACACCCCTCCTTAACCAAAACTTAGTACAACGTATGAAAATGATTTATTAAGTCCTTGGCAACTAACGCGCAAGTCACCTTTTACAACAATGTTTATTAATCCATGTAATCGAGGTAAGGAGGAAAACCTCATGGAACAAAACCTCTCCTAAAAATGGATATGGAAGATATAAAAAGGGTCTTCAGCAGGTACTCTTCTTCACTTGAATTATCTGAAAGAACAACTTCTTGGTGATGGACTTGATGAAGATGTTGTGGATGCCAAGATCATGCATCAATGCATCAAAGTGTTGTAAACAAAGCTCATGTGGAGAGGCCCTTTGATGGTAATCATTTGATGATGGAGGGGCATCATAAGAATTTATTTTTATGAAAGCATACTATGATTTAATATAATAATCAACCATGGAAAATATATATCTGCAAACTCTTTCCCAAATAACATCAAAAGATTCAACAAAATCTGCATTGTGTGTAGTTACCATATCATGAATAAAACCATGAATATTTCTCTCAATTTGATGAAGCACCTTCATAACTATGTAAAAAAAACTCATGAGTCTCAGACATATCAGAATATATATCATACACAGCAGAAAATATCATAGGTATGGTGTCTCCATGAGCGAATGGATCCATAGGAAGAGAAGAGAGAGCAACTAGATCACAATTGCAATTGAGTGAACCTGGAAGGTATGAAGACTTAATATTTGAACCATGGGTGGTGAAATAAAGTCCATACATATGGAAAAAAATTCCCATGAATTCCAATTATATGATTTTCCAACAAATTAAATGCATACAAGACATAACAGCAACATTTACAAGAGACATATCCGCGAGATGTAGAACAGTTGGTGGCGGGGTATGGTTAAGACGCCCCCTAAGCTGGAAGGTCACCGGTTCTAATCTCGTCGGATACCAAAAATCCAACCATGTTAAGGGTTGGTGCGGTCCAGGCCGGGTGCGATCCCCGGGTGATTTTGACGGCTTAGATGCCCCTGGTTCGTGGCCACTCAGCCAATGGCAACCCTGCTAGTCAGGGGGGTTCCACCACTTTGCCAACAAAAAAAAAAACATTTACAAGAGACATAGCATTGGAAACTAGGTAATTTTTTGAATTTCCAACTAGTCAACTCGAGGGTTGTTGGGTATTTTGGTCATGAAACAGTTGGGGAAATGAGTCAATGAATTTCATAGGATGTATATAAGCATTTATATCATTTTCAGAATCATAATTGGAAATATCTTATTGAATTGGTAAAGGTATTTCAGAAGACACATCAAAAGCTTGTGAAAAATGACTAGTTTTGGGAGGAAGCTTTGATGAACTGGCTGGGAATTTTTTCAAGGAATGGATGGAGGATTCAGGTTATGATATATTAGAAGGTGAATTAGAAACAGAGATATCATAAATAGAGAAAAAATAAATGGATTTTACCCATGCACCCAATGCATGCTTAGCTTTTCCATTTCCTTGCTTATGCTCCCATCTTTTTGCAAATTCTGGAAGAGCAATACGGTTCTCCTCAAGGAGCTTGGTCATGATTTCCATATTCTTTCTGAAGAAAGATTTATGAATATGTGAAACTTTTCAACAATCACATGTGGGTATTTATATATTGTTTCTCCTCCTACTAGATCTTGAGCTCCCATCAGTAGAATTGGAGCTTTCTGAACTTGATTACTTCTTCTCTTTCTCCATTTGCTTCAAATATTTCGTCTTGCTCTGGGATTTATTTGATACACCAGCAGCAAGAGATTGATATTTGTATTTGATGATGGTACCCATTTGAAATAGCTTTTATTTCTCTTGGGTGAGGGATTCCATGAAGCTAGTTAGTATTGGAATTTGACAGTTTCGAAGTGCCATTTTTTTGGAATGAAAGGTGCTTACAAACACTGAAAATTATGGCCCCAACTTCAAAAGGATAGATTATATCAACCGATCTTCTTTATTCTCAGTACCACATTAATTCAGCACTAGATACTTGAACTTCATTAAGAACTCCTGGATAGTTTCAAAATGTGTTGGGCTCAGGATTATGAGCTCGTTCTCAAGATGATGTCCTCTCAATTCATCAGTTTTCACAAAGAGTGATTCTAGTTTAACCCATACTTCATTTGGGGTTGTCAAACTGTCTATATGAAGCAAAATCTCTCTTTAGATACTCAAGCATAGAAATCCATAGGCTTCATCAAGTCTATTAAATTACTTGGCTTTCTCTACAGCAAAGTTTGGCTCCACTTATGTGCCCATGGTAACTTTGTAGAGACCCTTGTGTTGTTCAGGACAATGCACCCTTCTAACCTAGGGTCTATGGGGTTACCAACTTAGTAACACACTTGCAGAAAATCATCTTATCTAGAAAATCAAATAGGAATAGGAAGAAGGCTTGAATTATCCAGTTTATGACGGTTGATCCAAGCTTGGTTTTCTCCTCTTTCAGTCTCCTTCAAAGCTTCCAGGGCTCTCCCAATTCACCTGTAAAAAGACAAATTCTTCAAGCAATATCTCATATATATATTAATGGTTAGTGAAATTCATATTCATAATAACATAACTAAAATCATTCATAATCCATCATACATGAGAAAGCAACAATACAAAGATTGGAAGAAGAAATTTCTTTATTCATAAATAGAGAATGGTAAGATTACAACCCAGCTTCTGAAACAAGGACTCCTCTGCAAACCAAGGACACTGATTTTTGTTGCTTCGAGAGGTCTCAAGCATACCGCCAGCATAACATTTCTCTTCTAATCATGATTGATTAGCCCCATCCCATGCCCTCTATTTATACATGGGAAAATAGAGAGGTTTCAAAGGTTAGGATGGTTGAGACAGTTGAGATAGTTATTGATTAAGGATCAACTGATATCGAATAATCATGATTGATTGTTTTTAACATTGGATTAAGTTACATGCAAGTATGTATATAGGAAAGGCATGTATGACACACTCCTTTCTCAAAGGAAAATGGTTTGTTAAATGTACACTTGGTTTGCAATGAAAATAGTCATGTATTACACGTGGGTTGCAATGCAAATAGTTGCGTGTGCAACCCTAATCTCCAAATAAAAATGTATGAAGTTGGTCATGATTTTATGTATCAATGGTCATGCACATCTATAGTGTTTGGGAAACTTAAATCCTTTTGTCCTTTTGTGTCCCAACATATTGGATTCCAGTACTCAAATGGAGAAGTGCCATTTTGGTTGATAATATATGCCCCCTAATGTGTGAGGTCAGAGGGAAGCGATGGCCGAAATACATTACAATATTTTAATCTTGGAGAACTCAAATTTCCAAGGAAGTAGATGAAGTACCTGAAACAAATACATATCAATGTCATATACAAAATCATATGCAAGGATGCCATGTTCAATATAATGGAACACTAGCTCCTTTACAATATTTGATTACATCATATGATACGGGTACAAGACCACATATATTACAAAGGTGGATCAAAGCTATAATATACAATGATGAGTCTTCAAAATATGGAAGTTGTGTAACTGATCATAACATAATATTGCGCAACTTAGGTTATAAATGTGAAACTAATGTCTTCATTGAAATCCAAAGGAACCAGTAAAATCTCTACCATGTGAATAGGTGTGTTGAAATCGAACATGGAAGAGACTCAACAGAATGTCATATAATGAGTGAAAATGACAACTGAAGCAAATAAGTTCACCAATAATGATAGTGAATCCTAAGATACCATATTCAAATCTCTAGGTCTTCATCTTCACGAATTACTGATGAGAAACCATACTGTGATGAGGAAGGCAATGGATCCTCCAACGAATCACAAGAGTGACTAGGAACTGGATACGGGAAGGTAGACACAAGTAATACTAAGATAGGATAATGATATAATCAATATAATAGTTAGATGAAGGGATAAATCCTTGAACAATGATCACGACACATACATGACCCAAGGCATATTTTTAACTTGCATATAGAACAACTAGACTTATGTGTCATGTAGGAGACATGTTGGCTGCTATGGGCAGACCCAGGTTTACTATAATCAACCAAAAACACCCCTAGATCACTGGCCCTTTCGGCGACAGACCAAAAAGCAGCCTGAAGTCTCACCTGAAGTGACTCTAATGGGTTGGCCAAGGACTCAATTGTCTTGGACCGGGTTCTGAGGCAATCCCACCGGTGGCTCGCAGCTCTCCTAGCTGCGGTCTCTCCTCTACGCGTCGCGCGATCTCCTGCTCGCGTCACGCAATTTCCTTGCCTCATAGCTCTTCTAGCCGCAAGGTATTCCTTTATACCACTGCGTGATCCCTTCCTGTGGTGCACACTTTCTCAAGCCCGCGATATCTCCAACCTTATCGCATCATCGTGCACGGTGCGACACGCAGTTCCTGCCCAACGCTAAGTCCTTCACTCGTGGTATCGCACATCGCAGCTCCTCTGCCGGTGTGGTATCACCTCTCTGTGATATCTTACCTCCGTGGTTTAGCGCACTTAGCGTTGCTCGTGTCGACGTGCAAGAATTAACATACAAGGCTATTTGATACAGCAATAGAGACTGTTTTACGCAAAGCATGAATGACCCATAAACAGCACGCCAAAGACGTTAACCTAGATTTATCCTTCTCTATTGCTGTGAATTGATTAACACATTCATTCATTAAACTGTAAACAAAGTCCATAAACTGACTGAGAAATACATAAATAAACATAACACATAAACCAATCACATAACACTAATTTTAACGTGGTTCACCTCCAGGATGGAGGTTATGTCCACAGAACTGTGTTTTTATTATAGCTAAGGGGAAGGTAAAACACAGTTCTGGTGCACCGCATATGTAGCTTAAGATATTCTCTCTTAGATCTCTTTTTCTTCTATATTTCTCTCCTACAATATACTCTTCCCTCTCTGTTGATCCCTGCGGATCTTTACATACCTACTCTATAAGCCAGCTATTGGTTATCGTAAGATTTCTACCGCTAATAACAGAACCAGAGCTAGGATTTTACAACAGTATAATAGTCTGCAAAACACTACTAACAAAATGACTAGCTAGCTCTTCAACCCGTCAACCAACTAACCAACCCTTTTACAATACAAAATATATTCTTATATAGGCAGCCCGAAAGTCGTGCCATTACAACACTGTGGGCATGTCCCAACAGTAACCCAAAACCTAACTAGTGATAGTCGGCCATATCTATACTTGAGGTAGCCACTTTCCGTCACACCACAGCTCTCTGCAGTCTTCCATGCTTCCCGGCACTGATCATGGGTACTATGCACCGCTTCACTTTTCTGTCCTTCACCTTCAATGCTTCAGCCTCGTTGCTCCTTTTCCTTTATGAGGGTCGCTAAGCCCTCCTGTCTTTCGCCGCTGCCTTCAATGCAGTGGTTGAGCTCTCTCTTCTCTGCTGCTCAGGTACCGTTGCCTTCTTGACTTTTCTATCTTAAAAGTCATGGTTTCCGGCTCTTCTCTCCAGCTGGAAACGTGCTACGGCGTCGTAGCTCCGTCTTAACTTCTTTCCGCCAAAACTTATCTTTCCGCCAAAACTAGCAGCTTCTTTTGTAGCTGCGGGACCCTGCTCCAACAGTCCCCTAACACTTACTTGTGGCTCGTCCTCGAGCCACCTGCAGCGGGCTTCTCCTGCTGTAGCTTTGCCTTGGCTTCCTGCGAAGCCCTCTGCAACCTGTCACGAAGTCCTGTGACTTCCTTCTGCATCACTTCGACACTCTCTTTATAGTTTATGTAACTTGGTTTGCTGGGCTCTCTTATCCTTCCTTCCCAATGTCATGGTTTCGCTCTCTTCCCTCCTGAAACCTTTTAAGAGCCTTCTATTGTTTGAGAGATTTTCTACAGATATCCTTTCCTCTTTATCTGGGTTAGAACTTTTATCACAAGGAAAGTCTGTATCTTCCAGCCCTCTCAAACATTTCATTCAGCCTGGAGCCTCGTATATGAAGGAGGGGCAAACCATGAATTCCGTTCCGAGAACAAGCCTTTGCCTGCCTCCAGGAATTCGACCGACTGCTGGGTTTGCTATCCCCTTCCACTTCTCTTCTCTTCGAAGTGCTCCAGGTACCCTTGCTTCCTCTGATCATCAGATTTTTGTTGTGTTGCCTCCGCAATCTTTGGTGCTTTTCTTAGCTGATCAGATAGGTCGACAACCTTCTCCCGTTGCTTTCTTTTTCTCATTTTTACTTTCCACCTAGCGGGAGATTTCTTCTCATCATTCTTCTGCTCTGCTTTCTTATCTTCAGTGATCGGCTCGGTGTTCTTCTTCTCCTTAGTAAAGACTTTGGTGACAACTTCTACTTCTGGCGCTTGACTCTTCATCCTTAGCGGCTGTCTGACTTGTGCTGTACTTAATTTCACAACCCTGGGCGACGTCGTCATGGCGGACCTACGGCCACCAGGGTCAAAACGTCTCAGCATGCCTTCTAGAGGTTCTTCCTCAAACATAACCCACTCAGTAAAAAATGGCAGATGTGCACTGGCTGCAACTTCTGAGAATCACAGCACTCTGTAACCACTTAGCTTTGGACACAGAACTCTTAACAACTTAACTCTATGGCTCTCGGGTTTTCTGCAGATGTAACTGTCTTAATTGAATACTTTCTGCTTTTATGCCCAATACGATAATACCAGATGCAACGGTCATCTATACTGGACCTATCGGTCGTCATTAATGCCTGGACAATACCACACCCACCATCCGATCCCTAATAAATGCGGAAATCCGATCGAATTTCCCTCGAAACGTGTGTGCACAAGCATCGGTCTCATCGGAGATTTGCCAAATCTGGAAAAATTAATTATACTACTGCCAAATATACGGTAAGATATACGGATCATTACCTCATTAACTACCTGTCAGCTGCTGACTTGACTGGCCTTTGTTAGTTGCAAAACTGAGTACGTGGCACGAGGAAACATCGCGCTGCTGCGATGCGACTCTGCATCACCTGCATAATTTTTTTTTTTTTTGGCCGGTGTAGACTTGTTCCCGGTGCGATGCCTCCTTTCAACTACATTGGACATCTGCACCGCTTAGACTGGTTAAGAGGTGGGGTGGCTATCACTATAGGGCTTAAGCCTACTGCCATTAATCCATGTGGGCAAAAGCTCCCCATTCAGCTGGCTGAGCTAAACGACACCTCCCTCTGTGACTTGATGTATCTAGTATGGCCCCATCCAATGTGTCTTGAAATTCCCTGGAAACTTAATGAATTTGCTGTCATAGAGGAGCACTAGGTCTCTAATCTTGAAAGTCTTGTTCTTAATGTGTCTATCATGCCAATATTTTTCTCGTGCCTTCTGCTTTTTCTGATGGAATCCGGCGATGAATCTGTCTTCTTCTAAGGCAAGCAACTGTGCTAACCTTTCCTCGACTGTGTCTGTATCAGTCATTTCAGTAATCTGAGCGATTCTTAAACTGGGAAGAATATACTCCATAGGCATAACAGCCTCCTGTCCATACACCAAGCTGAAAGGTGTGTGTCCCGTAAGTTTCTTGCATGTGGTCCTGTATGCCCATAATACAACGTTAACTATGAGTTCCCAATCATTCCTCTAGATATTGCAGATCTTAGTAAGAGCATTTTCTAAAATCTTATTAAAGGCCTCCACTGTACCATTAACCTGTGTATGGTAGGGAATGCTCTTATGGTGTTGGATCTGGAATTCTTCTGTCAATGCCTCAATAGTGTTGTTCAAGAAATGTGTGCCTTGATCACTCATCAAAATTACTGGGCATTCAAACCTACTGATGATGTTTTCAAAAAGGAACTGTGCAGCTGTAGCAGCATTGCAATTTCTTACTGCTTTGGCCTCTGCCCATCTGGTGAGGTACTCTGTTCTAGTGATAATATATCTCGCACCAGTGCGCTTTCCTGGTGGGTTGATAGGACCCACAAAATCTATAGCCCATTTGTCAAATGCGCGCAACGTGACCTGCGGTCACAGCGGCATTTCATCACGTCGCGAGGGTTTTCCTACCCTTTGGCAGATATCGCAGCATCTGTAAAAGTCCTTGGTGTCTTTATGCAACATAGGCCACCATAATCCTTCCTCTAGGATTTTCTGCGCAGTCGGCTTTACTGTGAAATGACCTCCTGCGGTTCCTGAATGTGCCTCTTTGATAATAGCGTCTTTTTCATGCGGCATCACACATCTGCGCAGAACTTCATCCTGGCCTAACTTGTATAGGTGTCCTGCGATGAGGGTGAATTCTGCTGCTTTAACAACCAACTGCTTCTTTTGCTGCTTAGTAAACTCATCAGGTGCTACTCCCGTAGTGAGAAATTGAATAATATCGGCATAGTAATCATCTGCGATCTGGATAGAGAACAACGGCGCATCCAGTAGATTGTCATCTAGGTTACTTGGCTCTTCTCCTGAGTCTATCCGCGACAAATGATCAGGTCCTGCATTCAGTCTTCCTGGTTTCACAATGATTTCAAAATCATACTCCTGAAATAGGAGTAACCATCTACAGATTCTCCCCCCTAACATTGGCTTATTGACCAAATACTTTAATGCAGAATGGTCAGTAAACATCTTGAACGAGGCACCCAACAGGTAGTGCCTAAACTTCTGCAGCGCATACACCATAGCTAAGCCTTCCCCTTCAGTTGTGGTGTATTTCTTTTCTGCTGTCAAGAGCTTTCTGCTGGAATATGCGATAGGGTGGTCGATGTCCCCTTCTCCTGGTTGTGTTAAAACAACCCCTAATGCGATGCCAGACACATCCACATGTACATGAAATGGCTTAGTCCAGTCGGGAAATACTAAGATGGGTGCCGTAACCATCTTCTCTTTAAGCATATCTAGACTCTGCTGACATTCCTCGTTCCATAGGAATTTTACATCTTTCTTGAGCAATTTCTCCATTGGTGCTGTAATCTTTCCGTAGCCCTTGATGAACTTTCTGTAGTACCCGGTATGACCAAGTACTGTCCTCAGTTGCTTGACTGATTTGGGTACTGGAAGGTTTACAATGATGGCAATATTCACGGGATCTACCATCAAGCCTTGTCTGCAAACAATGTGACCCAACAAAATACCAAATGGTGCACAAAATATACATTTCTTCAAGTTTAGAGAAATCTGGCACTGCCTACATTTCTCTAACATCAGTCTTAAGTCTCCTATATGCTTGTCAATTAGTCCAAATACAGTCCAATCATCAAAATATACTTCTAAGAATTTATGAATGTATTCTTTAAATACAGCAACGACTACTCTAGAAAATATAGCTGGTGCATTCTTAAGACCAAAGGGCATTACCGTGTACTGGAACGAGCCCCATTCTGTTGCAAAGGTGGTCTTGGACCGATATTCTGGATGTATTCTAATCTGATGGTAGCCTGAAAACCCATCAGTGAAGGAGTAGACCTCCTGTCCTCCCACGTTGTCTAATACCTCATCAGTGAATGGTGTCGGAAATGGATCATGAAGCGATGCATCGTTGAGCTTGCGCAGATCGACACAGATCCTGATGTCTCCTTTTGTTTTCTTTTCTTCTACGACCATGGGGCTAACCCATTCACTTTCTTCTATCAGCTCAATGATGCCTGCTGCTAGCATCTTATCGATTTCGTCCATTACTTTTTCTTTGTAGCGCGGATTCAATCTATATGGGTGCTGCTTAATTGGTCTAGCATCCTCCTTCAATGGTATCCTCATAACTCCTAGGTCTCCAACTATTCCCTTCATCTCTGTGAACTTGGTGGGAAATAGGTCCTGATAGTCGTGTAACAAGTCGGCAATCTGTCCAACTGTTTCATCATTCCAATAGTCTCCAATAGAGGTAAACTTGGGTTCTGCATCTGTGCCAATATTGATCTTTTTAATCTTGATAGGTTTGGTGATTGCTGGAATCTCTAACTGTGGTCCCTCAACTTCGTGAGTTCCTTCTGACTCCGGAATGTTGGTGTTGCGAGGATCGTCATCCTCATCCTTATCTTCATTTTCTGGCTTTGCTGTGAAGTTATAGCACTCAAGTGTGTCTTGCAACTGAATGGTCCAATCAGGTTGAGCCTGCACTGAGATGGTACAGTCCTCGAATATCTTGATCTTGATTATGTCTAGGGCCTGAGCAACACTTAGATGTTCTGATTTAAACGTGAAGGTAAATAGGAAACTGTCTGTCATAAGTGACCATGTGGTCGTCCCCTTGCGCAACTCGGTCTCTGTGTACCAGTTCCTTGGAACTGTGTCCAATGTGTGAATGAATCTGTGAACCCATTCATCCTCTGGAATGTCCGACCAGTTCTGTTCACATGTCTGAATGTGTGCTCTGGGGTCAGTTTCTCTCGTGTACTTCTGCAGGACATACTCTTTGTCGACCAAAAATTTGATCGCCATCGATCTTTTAATATCATCCCATGATGCGATATTTTCTTTATGCGCGTACCACCATCTTGCAGGTGTGGCTCGTACTGTAAGGTCCATAGCTGCGATTCTCTGCTCATAAGGAATCTGTTGCTCAAACTGCTCAAGGAATTCCTGAATATCTGTTAGACCATGATATGATGGAATCTCAGTGATCTCTACGCCAATCCATCACAGTGATTTACTCATAAATGCACATCTGCGCGCTGAGACTTCGTAAAGTCTGTTCTGCCAGTTCTCTAGACCAATATCAGAATCTGATGCGCATGAGCTATCGCATTGCCAACAAATGGTTCCGTTGCTGGTTTTGAACAACTGAGTGCTAATGTTCTGTTGGAACCCCACCAGAGAAGAGTTTGACCAGTGGTTGGATTCAAACCTAAGGGAGTTTGCCCAGAAAGAAAATCAGAGCCCTAAACTGAGCACAGAGGCCTGGTTAGAAAAGCATATCACTTCAGATATACACGCTATATTTTTTGCAACCTATGGAGACGAGCTTTTTGACTGGTTATCCAAGTTGACAGATAGGAACACATTCAAGAAGAAAAGAAACATTGTCTGGACACCGGAGCTGATTCAGACCATGCAGAACCTCGACAATCCCATTATGAGAGCAGTGGACTTCTGGCTTGCGAGCGTGCTAGGAGGCTTTGTTACAGAATTTGCAGTTGACCAGAGAAAAAGCTTCAGCAAAGCTGAGCGGTACTTCTTCAAAGGATATCGTGGTAAGTACCTAAAGTCTCTAAACTTGTCCATTAAGATGCTGCTACATGAAAAAGGAGTAATGGACATGGTTTCAGATGAATAAGTAAAGATAGTAATGTCACAAGAGTTTGAAAGTGATTATGATGACATTGGACGCACACGTAGTGGCAAGAAATATAAAGTAACCTTCGGTTCTCCTGTATTTGGAGATAGTTCAGACAATATTAGGCAACCGAGTCCTAGTCCCACAGAAGAACCAGAGGGGGGTATCCCTTACCAGCCCTACACCCCACAGAAACAAACCGGGACTCAGAGTAATCCCATAGGTACTCCATCCAGTAGCTCACAGACAGTACCTACTACCGCTCCATCACCTTCACCTACACCGCTGAGTGGTAGTAATCCAGTCAATCAGAACCCATCGCAGAGAGATAGAATGGGAGATGATATGAAGCTACCTACCTTTAAGGGTACAGGAGCAGAGGACTCGGAACAGCATTGGTTTCTATGTGAAGCTATGTGGACCATTAAAACAATCAACGAAGATAACCTTAAACTTGTACAGTTGGTCACTACACTCAGAGATCGAGCTTTAACATGGTACATAAAGTATACCACAGTACCCAAGACACTTGCCCAGGTCAAGAACGCCATGATTAAAGAGTTCAAGAAACCTAAGTCTGAATCTCAGTGCATTACAGAGCTCAAGGATATTAAGCAGCTACCATCAGAATCAGTGTGGGACTTTGACCAGAAATTCAAAGCTCTTATAGACCAAGTAAGTTTTGAGTTTGCGCCGGAGCAGCATAAGGAATGGTTTATCGCAGCGCTGCTCCCTCACATCAGAGTGCCATTAATCCGGCAGAAACTCCAGACGCAGGATGACGCGTTGGAGATGGCGATGAAGCTAGAAGCTTCACCTTTAGCAGAAACCAGTGCAAGCATGACAACTCTACAGAACCAGTTGGCCAATCTCACGTTACAGATACACGAACTTAAGAAAGGAAAAGAGGTTATGCAAGACATATGGTGCTTACGATGTAGAGCACAGGGTCATACCAAAGACAATTGTCCAGTCTTTGCAGAATATCTAGCGTCAGGGGCTCCTAACCCCTTACCACGAATGCAAGGGCCATGGTGTGAAATATGCAAAACACAAGGACACCCACCTCAGAAATGCCCTTTGCTTCAGAAGTATGTACAGACACCTAAGAACCTATACTATGTCTTCTGCAGCTCTGTCGGACATGATGAACAGAATTGCCAAGCCTATGATCTCATGTTAGATAGAAAACATGACGTATACAGAGTCCAGTCAGAAACACAGGGTCCAGCAACAGGACCACAGCCTGATCCGACTTATGGTGGCCGGGGAGGAGGATTCAGAGGACGAGGCCATGGAGGAGGCTTTGCAAGAGGAGAAGGCTTGGGCAGAGGAGAGGGTTTTGGCCGTGGTCATGGACCAATCACTTGTTATAACTGCGGAGTTGTAGGACACTATGCTAGGGACTGTCAGAGCCCCACTACTACTTGTAATTACTGCAAATCTTATGATCATACCATAGAGGAGTGTCCTACCTTGATAGCTAAGATAAAAGATACTAAGCCAGTGGTACACCAGAACATCCAGCTTATTGTTGCTAAGCAGGCAGAGCCAGAACCAAGAGTCAATATTGTGACTCGTAGCGGTGCTTCCACCAGTGGGACATCGCAGGAGACCGAAAAGAACATAAGTCAGGAGTGGGTGCGCAGAGCTCTTGGTAAAGCAACAGCACTCGACCTACATAAGAATAAAGAGACATTTCATGAAGCCAAGGCTTCCTTCGATGAACCTACACAATCAAGATCGCAGGTACCGCCGTCTAGGGGCGTACCGTAGCAAGCACCTTGTGGTGATAGCCCAGAACAGATACCGCAGGCTACCACATCGGGAAGATGCGACGAGGATGAATCGACAGGAAGTATACAATCCTTCCTGCGTAGTTGTTTGAAGCTCTTGAGAAATGAAAAAGCTATCGGCGAACTACAGCGCATCATAGATCAGTGTCAGCAACCTTCTCTCCCGGCAATGGAACCATTTGTTGGCTGCTATGGGCAGACTCGGGTTTACTATAATCAACCAACAACACCCCTAGATCACTGGCCCTTTCAGCGACAGACCACAAAGCAGCCTGAAGTCTCACCCAAAGTGACTCTAATGGGTTGGCCAAGGACTCAAGCGTCTTAGACCGGGTTCTGAGGAAATCCCACTGGTGGCTCGCAGCTCTCCTAGTTGTGGTCTCTCCTCTGCGTGTCGTGCGATCTCCTGCTCGCGTCGCACGATTTCCTCGCCTCACAGCTCTTCTAGCTGCAAGGTATTCCTTTATATCGCTGCCCGATCCCTTCCTGCGGCGCGCACTTTCTCAGGCCCGCGATATCTCCAACCTTATCGCATCGCCGCACACGGTGCGACACGTAGTTCCTGCCCAACGCTAAGTCCTTCACCCGCGGTATCGCACTTCGCAGCTCCTCTGTTGGTGCAGTATCACCTCTCTGTGATATCCTACCTCCGCGGTTTAGCGCACTTAGCGTTGCTCGTGTCGACGTGCAAGACTTAACATACAAGGCTATTCGATATAGCAATAGAGACCGTTTTACGCAAAGCATGAATGACCCATAAACAGCGCGCCAAAGACGTTAACCTAGATTTACCCTTCTCTATTGCTGTGAACTGATTAACACATTCATTCATTAAACTGTAAACAAAGTCCATAAACTGACTGAGAAATGCATAAATAAACATAACACATAAACCAATCACATAACACTGATTTTAACGTGGTTCACCTCCAGGATGGAGGTTATGTCCACAGAACTGTGTTTTTATTATAGCTCAGGGGAAGGTAAAACACAGTTCTGCTACACCACATATGCAGCTTAAGATATTCTCTCTTAGATCTCTTTTTTCTTCTATATTTCTCTCCTACAATATACTCTTCCCTCTCTGTTGATCCCTGCGGATCTTTACATACCTACTCTATAAGCCAGCTACTAGTTATCGTAAGATTGCTACCGCTAATAACAGAACCAGAGCTAGGCTTTTACAACAGTCTAATAGTCTGCAAAACACTACTAACAAAATGACTAGCTAGCTCTTCAACCCGTCAACCAACTAACCAACCCTTTTACAATACAAAATATATTCTTATATAGGCAGCCCGAAGGTCGTGCCATTACAACACAGTGGGCCTGTCCCAACAGTAACCCAAAACCTAACTAGTGACAGTTGGCCATATCTGTACTTGAGGTAGCTGTTATAGCGGATTTCACCACACTAGGTGAATCACACATTGTATGGCCTTCCCTTGTCCCGCTGCAGACTCATTAACCCCTTTGGACCACTTTAT
>LPNX010459058.1:63055-102803 GCA_001517045.1 Pseudotsuga menziesii | reverse complement strand
GCTCGTATCAGAATATAACATAGCAATATAAATGGTCCTCAAAGACTGGATGAGGAAAGATCTCAATAGATAGACGAGGCGGGCATACCCATGCTCGTATCAATAGAGGGTGGCACCGCTATGTCATAAGGGGACAGGAGTGGTGCCGGCCTTAGTGCCCAAAAAATGAATTCCCTATGAAAAATAGAGGATTTTTAGCATTTTCAAAGATTGGATATGTGTCTAAATGCCTCATGGATTGTTTTTGATAGTTCGTTCCGCTCAAAATGGTGATTTGGAAGGAGAGGCAACATGAAGATGACGATGCCCGTGCTGTGGAAAATGTAGGTTGCATTGCTTCTCTACAAGGCTATGGCCTTTTGGAAATTTTTCCATCCTCCTAGTATGGTATCGCATGTGCAATTACTAGAGCACATACTGCGGATGTGGAATCCGGAGCAACAACATTTCGAGGTGGGGCGTCATATCCTCACCATAGAGGTGGAAGGCATATAGTTTCTCACTGGGCTGTTTAGGCATGGAGCACCTATTTCATTGACAGGTTTCTGAGGGGGATATATTACAACACAAGAGCTGATAGTTCGTCATTGCAATCCAGGAACCAAGATGTCAGGGAAGAAAATATCGATCAAAGAAGTGAGGGATTTGCCACTTTGTATTGTGCTCTTTACCATGTAGAGGGTACATGGGAGCCAAGGGGCTCACCAAGCTTCCCGGGCTCACGTGTTGTATGCTCTAGAGGCCATGGCACCCACAGTATTCAACTGGGTTGAGGCACTATTACGTGTGTTCAAGGATTAGTTGACCAATTATCGGCACGGGGAACTAAAATAGTTCGGCTACAAGACCATTATGGCATGCTTCTTCTTTGAGAGGGTACCCCTCTTGAGACCCCAGGTGGTATTCAAAGAGTTGAGACCTAGAGACCCTTTCATGCTACGGTGGGTGGAGATCATGCTCCGTGCTGGAGGTGGCGGGTCCAAGGTCAAATATGGGGCTCCCTTCTTTCGATGGTTGAATGACTAGATCCTCATGATTGAGGAATATGCCTATGCAGGGACTGACTTTCGAGGGGATCCCGACCTTCCTCAACCACCTGGAACTTAGTGGGGTGACATCGGTAAGAATAAATACTCAAGATGTTAATTATGTTTTTATATTTTTATGTTTTATGATTTTTATAGATGATAACAAGACCTAATGTTTTCATGCAGATGTTGGGGATGCACAGCCTGGGGGATATTCCCCAATGGACAAGTGAGCAAGAGCTCTCTTTGTCCATAGAGGCGACGATGAGCTCACCGAGATGGAGGAGAACCTAGGTCGATTGACTTTGGATATCCCATATGTTGTGATAGATGACCTCCCTAGGAGGTTTCAAAGACATAATACAAGAGTGTCGGCTCACTTTAGTGGCTTGATACGTAGGGTAGCAAGGGCTATTATGTGCTACCACGAGCATCATTTGGGTGGTCTGCATGATGTATCACTGAAAGATTACTAGCTTCGGGATTTTTGTATCATTTTGTATGTCTAAAAGCCAGAGTGCTTTAGATGAGGTCTCGTGACCATATTTTTGTAAAAGCACTTTATATATATATATACATAGACTCAGTTCTGGTGTTTATACCTGTTTAAAATGGATAAATTGTATATATATGAGTTTTATGTGTCTTCTACAGTTTATTTTACTTTACAATGGACCATGTTTTATTCTTAAAAGTTATGAATGGGAAATATACCAGTCTAGAATGTAATTTTCTAATGAATCAACAATCGTATTATCAGACCTAGGGATATGCTTGTAAGTGATGAAATCGAATGACCTCTCTAACAAACGTACTCTTCGAAAGAGATGAAGAACTGTGGGGTTCCTGATGGTATAAACGTGGTTTAAATGACAAACCACTGGCTGAGAGTCCATAAATACTACAAAATCATGAATGTTTCGAGATGCAGCCTAAGTCAGTAAACCTATCACTGCCTGATACTCGACGACGATGTTGGTAGCCGGGCCAATACAAACCACTCTTGAACTGACTAAGTCATGAGTTGGGGAATACAACACCCAAGAAACTGAAGCAATGTTCAAGGTATGACGACATGCACCATCAATGAAACCATAGCAAGCTATCCAATATGCATAACCAAAACATGGTATAAACAGTATGGACATCAAACTCAAAACCATATTGAAAATTCCAAAACACACTAAAAAGTCAGATATACATATATACAAGGTACCATACATAAATGTCTTAAGCATAGTACCTCTTTAGGCACAACCCATTGCGAGGTTGCTCGAAGGGTATCCCGTCATAGTCTATGAGCTCATAAGCCCCTTTCTCTAAGACCTTACTAATGACAAAGGGACCGCACCACATATATTCAAACTTTCCTGTCCCTAGTTTATCATGTCTCTAATCATAAGTCAATACTAGATCACCTTCATTGAAAACATGAGGTTGAACAGACTTTTCATACTGTTCCTTAAAACGTTTTTTGTGTGCCTTGTTAGCCAAGGCAGCGTCTCTTATACTTTCATCAAGGTTGGTCAAGTACAAAAATCTGTCTTCCTCGGTGAAAGTGTTCGGGAGAAGTTCTACTACAAGTTTAAGTGATGGGATTTGACACTCGATAGGGAGGACAACTTCTAGTCCATAGACCAACTGAAAGGGTGTGAAACTAGTTGTTGTTTTTACTGGAGTCCTATAATCCCAAAGTGCGGAGAAGAGAGTCAAGTGCTAGTTGGATTTGTGATCTCCAACCATCCTACGCAGCATGGTTTTCAAAACCTTGTTAATGGCCTCAACCTGACCATTAGCCTATGGGTAATACAAAGTTGAGTTTTCATGGTGAAAACCTAGCTTAGCACTCAGCTCAACCATCCTTTGATTGCATAAATGAAATTCATGGTCAGTGACTATGGCCTGCGGGACTCAAAACCTAGCTATCACATGGTTAAATAAAAAGAGGGTGGAAGTCTTACCATCCTCTAAATATGTAGGCATTTCCTCAACCCATTTTGTAAAGTAATCAACAACTATGATGATGTAACAATGCCCCCTGGCTGAGGTAGGCTTACAATGCATACAATTAATACCCCACTTGGAAAAGGGCCAACTGCAATGATGGGGCGTAAAGGAGCAGGGTAGGTGCGCTTTTTGGGATAAAAGTGTTTACAGGGTGGGCATTTCTTAACCGCTTCATGACAATATTTAAAGATCGAAGGCCATAAATACCCAACGTGAAGTATTTTCTGGGCTGTAGCCATCCCAGAAAGATGACCGCCACATTCTCTAGAGTGGAAGTCATTCATGACCTTTTCAGCCTCTTCATGTGTAAGGCACCATCGAAGGATGGAATTGATACCATGTCAGTACAATGTATCATTCAAAATGAGATAGTACTTTGCCGGTGACGGATATGAAGACGATCATCACGGGAAATGTCAGGCTGAAATCTCTGAGTTTGGAGATAGATGATCAAATCTCCATACCATGGATTAGTTGTGCTTATCAAGAACAAAAATTCATTCGAGAATGAATCATTGGGATTAGTTTCCATGAAAGCACAAGGAAGGTCACACATCAACTCCACGAAAACCAAGGATTTATTTGAAGTAGCCTTGGCGAACTCACGATCAAATTCCTATAAGATAACAATCCAATGGGAATACTTGCCCCCTAGTACCTGACGAGTCAGAATGTAGTACATGGGGTTTTGATCCGTGAGTACAGTTGTGGTATGAAGTAGAATGTAATGACAAAAAATTTGTACAACAATGACCGTAGCCAGAATTAACTTCCCCACACGCGAGTAATGGGTTTCAGAGTCAATGAGACTCTTACTTAGGTAATATATCACGTGTTCTTGGCCATTGGGATTTTTGCGCGCTAGAACCATCCCAATGGTAGTAGTGGAGGCAACAACATATAACATAAAGTCTTTTGAATAATATGGTAGGTGCAACATCGGTGAATGGGTCAAAGCGTGTTTCATATTATCAAAATCTCGTTGGGCCTAGTCATCCCAAAAGAACAGAGTGTCCTTCTTCAGGATACGCATTTAACCATGTGTTTTCTCTGCAAAGTTGCATACGAAACAACGAAGAAATTTTTCCTTCCCCTGCAAACTTTGGAGTTCGGTGATGTTTGCCGGGGCGGGTAAGGCCATGATAGCAACAATTTTCAAAGGATCAATCCGGATGCCATCTTTGGAAACCAAGAAACCAAGAAGACGTCTAGTCTCAACACAAAAGACACATTTGTGTGGGTTAAGCTGAATATTATAATGACGACACCTACGGAAAATGTCTCTAAGGTGCCCTGGATGGTCCTCCTATTGCTGTGAGTGAGCAGGGAGATCGTTAAGGTACGACTCCATGATGTGCTTGATATCATGAAAAGCATAGGACATGGTGCGCTGGAATGTAGCTTTGACATTTTTTAAGCCAAAAGGTAACTTTCGATATGCGAAGGTTCTCCACGAGAAAATGAATGCCATTTTATACTGATCGGTTGGCAGACACTATATCTGATTGTAGCCGGAAAATCCATCCATAAAAGAAAAGACGACACTCCCAGCATAATTATTGATGATATGATCGATGTGTGGAGTGGGTAAATTGTCCTTAGGACAAGCCTTATTTAAGTCTCGAAAATCAATATAGACTCTAATAGTGACTTGCTTCTTAGCCACAGGGACAATATTAGATATCCATTTTGTCAAGGATACGGGATAAATAAACCCCACCTTCAGAAGTTTTTCCACTTCATCTTTAATAACCGCAGCCTTCCTAGGATGGACTTGACGTAATGTTTGTCGGACATGTTTTTCTGTGGGATAGGTTCTAATATCATGTACAATAATTGACGGATCAATCCCAGGAATCTCCTCATACGTCCAGGAAAAAATATCACGGAATTCTTTGAAAAGGCCTCTATAACTTTCAGTTTCCTCTGTCGAGCAATTCTGGCCTACATGAATGTTCTCAGTAGTTCTGGTCTTGACTGATATGTTAATCAGGGTTGTCTTAGTGATTTTGCAAATATTTCCTTCGGAATTTGTGCCTTGCAACAATATAGGTGTTTGCGGATCGCTAACAATATCGGTACTAATAAGAGATACTAGGTCAAAGTCTACCGAAATGGCATTAGGAAGAAAAGAAGATCGATGATGGTGATCTTCCCATATGGGTTCATCCGTACTCATGATCTCCATGATGGACTCATCTGAAGGAAAATCCTACAAGAGATAGTCTAGAGTAGGGAGGGATGGTTCCAGCCTGTAGGGCAGGTGGAAAGGATACGAAGCCAGTAGATGAAGATCATCAGAATGGAAATCGGAAGCAGATTGAACAACATCATAAAGTGCTTCATAAGGGCCAAGAGAGGATGACTCAACAACTTCTTTGCCTTTAGGACTATAGCCAGTCATCGAAATCATGTTCACGGTTGGCACTTCCGTGCTAGGAGGGGCTGAGGGAACACTTCCATGAGGGTTGAATACTTAAACATACCTACCCCAATTGACTGATAAGGATTAGGGGACTAACCTAGAATAAGGATGTTATTTATGGTGGGAGTAGAAACATCTGGTGAACAAAAGTCACGTTGATTGGTAGTTACAATCTTCCCCAAATGAGGAAATTGGAGAGTTCAAAATACTGTCGAAGCGACGAAAGTCATAGCATAGAACTAGTTTCTCCCCAATAGAAGATTGTAATCCAACATGGCATCAACTACTTCCACTTGAATGGAAACAGTCTCGCCCCCAAGCTTGAATGAAAGGGATGGTAATAGACCATGAGGCTAGAAACCTCGTCCATCAAAAGATTTTAAGGTCGTAGGCAACTTTGTAAGTTCAGGAGAACCAATGGCTCTCCAACAGGATACAGACAAAACTGAGGTTGAAGCTCCCTCATCCAGAATGGTCCTATGGACCTTTATTCCAACTACTCTAGTTGCAATTTGAAATCAAAATTGGTGGGAAAATCTGGATTTATAGTTCTCCACATTGAAATGGATTAGGTTGGTGTTATCTGGGTCTAAAGCCCCCAAATCCGTTAACAAGTTTTTACGCTGCGTCAGACAACTTTGGAGTACCTCAAGGGTAGACATCGTACAAGGTGCCTGAACCAAATATTCAATGACATTGTAGAATTGTGCATCTCGGGCATTGGGATTAAAAACAACCTTCCTTAGGGTACTCTTAGGCGAGCGTGAAATCAAATCGAGATTAGGTTTCTCGATGGTGAGAGGGCCATTAGACGAAGATGGAGGGGAACTAGTGGAAGGAACTTTCTCGGAAGAAGGATTTTCGTCCTTCTTCTTTATTGGCTTGACTGACTACGAGTACTTAAATTAGTGGTTTCTAAGGACATCATTCTGATTTCTTTCATAGAATTACAGGTCCCTTGATTAGACATGTGATCTATCGATTGTTGCTGAGATGGGAAGGGATCGGTAAGCACCACTAGCGTGGGGTTACTCTTCAGAAATTTACTAATCTCTTCACAATGAGGGCACTCCTTCGTGAAGTGATCACCACCACATAACAAGAAGGGGTACTTGACCTTTCTCTTTCCTTTATTATCATTCTCTGTGGCCATAGCCTTAGGATTCTCCTGCTGGTTTCCAGGTTTTTTATTTTTCCCTTTTCCTTTATTCTTATTGTCGGGTGTTTGTGTACTTTCGATAACATTCACCTCGATGGAAACCGTGGGAGTAGAAGGAGAAATAATAGAAGGACTTTGTTGCTTGGTAGGCTTGGTTGCTGACGAGGGCTAGATTGAACCGACAACCCCATCAACATGAGTTTTTGCAGGTGGATTAGTAGGGTCTGTGCTGGGACGAGGAGCTTGAGGGATTAGGTCATACAAAGTTTCAGATTAGGAATATACCAATTCTAGATACTGAGCACGAATGATAGCCTGCTCTTCAGTAATAACACCACCCATAGCCACATCTCGAGTAATGGGAGGAAACAAGGATTTCGTGAACCAATCAACTAATAGTTGGTCTAGGATGGGAGCTTTAATGAGTCATCTCTACCTTCTCCACTCATGAATATGGTTTGATATATGTGTGGACGTGTTTTTACGGAGTGAGATCAAAAGGTCTGTACCCGTTTCATAATGAATGGGTAGTTGAAAGTGTGTGAGAAAAACAGTTGCCAATGAGCTAAAATCCACAAACGAATGTTGTGGAAGTTCAATGTACCACTTCGCAGTTGTACCGGTCAAAGTCCACTAAAAGAGTCTCAAACAAATAGAGTCATCGATCAAGGAGTTGGAAGAACACCACAAATGGAACGTCATGACATGATTTTTGGGATCATCTCCCTGCTTCCCATCAAACTTTGGAATGTCTGATGGTAACTTGACTGGAATAGCAAGCCACGAAGGGTTGTGCTGAATGGGATCACTAATCAACTTGGATAGATTGGGCAAGTCGAAAGTTTCCAAGAACGAAAGTTTTCGATTAGGTTCGACATATTGGTAGTATTGATAAGGCATATGCACACCAGTAGGACCATAAGTTGACTGATACACTGGTTGTTGGGTTGGTCGATAGGCAGATGATCCTCCCGAAGATCCTCTCAAAGGGGGTGGACCTCCAGGAGGAGGGCCACCTGGAGGTGGTGGGCCTCCGGGTGGTAGTGTACCTCCAGGTGGTGGACCTCCCGAAGGTGGGCCTTTGGGTGGTGATCCTCCCAAAGGTTGACCTCTACGTGGTGGGCCTCTGGGTGGTGGTCCTCCTGATAGTTGTCCTCCAGGTGGTGATCCTTCGTAAGGTGGACCTCTGCTAGGTGGGACTCTACCAGGTGGGCCTCCTCCAAGTAGGCCACCATAAGGTGGCTCTCCAGAAACTGCGACAGTATTTATAGGCATTCCTCCCATTGCTGTCATGTAGGACCAGTTAGGTTGTCCCCACAGCGTAAACATGTTTCCAGGGTAAGGGATTCCAGGATACATAGCCCCTCTAGATGTAGGTTGATAGTTCATATTTCCTACAAGTAGTTGATTCCCTTGGTAACCATAACCCCAAGAATATTGGTTGACGACAGGTTGTACCCCTGAGGGTTGACCTGCACTTGACGGAGGATTTACCATATTGGTGGTGGTGGGAGGAACAACCACTGCGGGTTGTCCACTAGCAGAGGTCTGTCTGGAACTAGTAGAAACTACACTAACTGATGACGTAACTTGCACCGGAGGTTGCCCCACGATGTTGGAATGTATTGATACCATTTGAGCTAAGGATTGCCCCCCAGCTACAGAGGGTATGGGAGGACTAGAAACAAAATTAGGATTCAAAACTGCAGGAGTAGGGTTGGAGGTTTGACCCGGATTATGAGGAGGCACACCATGAGCCAGGAGATCCTCAATAGGAGCCAAAGACTTAGAAAGTGAACGGTATCCAAAAGGCTAAGGATCCGAAAGATGAGGTAAAAGAGACAACATAGGTTCTTTGTGAGGTATAGGTGAGGCAACAATTCTTTCCATTCTCTCTTGAAAATTACGGGCGCGATATAGAGATGCTTGGATCCTTCTATAATCATCCTCACCCGGTGGAGGGTTATCAAAATAAGGTCTAGTAACCCCAAATTCGGAAAGGGATTGACCCATATAAGTTCTCCAAAAAGGAGCATTAGGGGCATATTCTATTTCAACAGGACTATCAACGCGACCTTCCATCGATGAATGAAAGGAAGTGTCAGCCATAGGAGGCTATTGGACCAAGGGATTAACATAAGTAGTGAATTTTTCTCCACTATCCACAACTGGCCTTCCTTCCACATGGGAGTCAGTTGTAGCACCTTGATCTGTGGCTTCCATTAGGCTCTCCCTTGTGACAGGAGGAAAGTCTGGTGGTAAGCTTTGGTTTCTTCTAGATCGTCTCAACTGAAACTCACCCAGATTGTATGGTCACTAAAACCTAACCCAGGGTTTCAAAACTAGAAAGATCACACAAAAATTATCCTACACAAACTACAGGCCACAAGCAAACTTAAGTGACAAGAGGGGTTGATACAAGCAGGTTCCTCACTAGGATTGTCAAGTTTTTGCAACTTGCTATATACCATAGGGTCCAACAGTAAAACATGGCGAGGAGGATCAACCGTCCCTCACCTAAATACCCGACTACCTGGATGACACGTGTGTAGTAATATCCCCGAGTGTTGTTCGCAGTGTATTGTGCCAACAAGGCAGCCAAAAGGTATTTTCTCAGATGGTTTCAAGAATCCTAGAAGGGACTCCTGATATACATAAGGTACGTGGGAGTTCAAATCCATAGTAGTGGTGTCTAATGCATAATCGTTCACAAGGGGCCTTTCGATATACAATCGAGTACATGAAGTACCTTTCGATATACCTCAAGGGTACGTGAAAGGCCATTTTATATACCGACGGTTGTGGAAGAATCGTACAGCTCCCGGGTTGCAGTGCAAGCAATAAACGACAGCTCCTACGTTTTACAATGCAAGAACACGTCTCTAACTTATCACTCAAGTTACTATGATTTTTAACCTATAGCTACCGTTAATTTTAAGCTGAACGGTTAGGTGAATGCATGGAGTGACATAAAAGTAAAACCATGCAATTATGATATGCAAACTTTTTCACTTTACCATTAAAAGTATGCCCTACTTACGGGAAGGAGAGAGTGTTTTCTTTTTCAATTTCGTCTCAAAACCAAAACTTTCCCAAATAGTCTAACTAAACAAATATTTCCAAGAATACAAACAAGCAACACACTTCTAATTTGATGTTTGAAAGCAAGCAAATGAGGCGAGATCTCTTTTCCTCAAAGGCACACTAAGTACTTTTTTCAAAGGCACTCTAAGTAATTTTTTCAGTTTTCTTCAAAAAATGGAAAGATCTAACTTAAAACTGATATATTTTTTCTTTTGACGAGACAAGAGTGTAAAAAAGAAAGAAGAATATGGAGATCTGAAAGCTTATGAGGCTAGTCAAGAATCCAATAATTTGTCTTTAAGCAAAATTATAATCAAATCTCAACAAAAAAATTTCTTTTAAAAGAAAAAAGAAGTCTTTCGTAAACTAACGAAGAATGAAAACAACAACCAAAAAGCAAGTCTTCCTTTTCAGGTTTATCAAGCAGTAAAAAGAGATCTAACTGGACTAAAATTCTAAGCACTCCTTTCGAAAATGAAAACCAAGCATACAAGCAATCAAATTGATGAGTGTAACCTAGCCTTTTGAATTCAACAAAGCAAGCATTTACCACATCCAGACCTTGAATCTAACTACTTAGATCTCTGAAAAGAATCCCAAACATTCAAAGAACAGAAAGCAAAAATCTCAAAGCTTTGAAGTGACAAGAAAGTAGAAGGCCTACCTGTCACCTCTTCTCAAGAGTTAGTGACAGAGCGGTTATGGCTGAACACTGCTCCTCGTCCACTGCAACAAAGCGGTGGAACTGCTTATTGAGTACTGCACACAGGCAGTGGCACTACTTAATGTCCAATGTGCATGCGGTTATGGCTGAACACTGCTCCTCGTCCACTGCAACAAAGCGGTGGAACTGCTTATTGAGTACTGCACACAGGCAGTGGCACTACTTAATGTCCAATGTGCATAGGCGGTGCTTGTTGTAGGTGTCAAAACAAAACAATGGCGAAAAAGAGCAAGTAAGTTATTGTAAAACTAGCATCAAATCATGAATTTAACAGGAATATGAAGTACAGAAAGCAGGAATGACTAAGATCTAAGCAGATATGGTTATACCGAACCAACATCTCACTAGATAAGCTAGTAGATCTGATCAATGAAAGATTGGAGCTTGGATTTTAGACAAGAGTTTTGAAGACCAAGGAAGATCAGACATGCTGAAAGCTCTTCCCCAGTGAAGTCGCCAAATTTGTTGCTAGGAAAAATGCACCTCTTGCAGACAAGAGTTTTTCCTCTAGTTTGAATGGTTCAAAATCTAGAACAAATGAGTTACAATAGAGATGGAATACTTCCCCTAGATGTTGTGGAGATATGGACTGAGTCCCTTTGATATAGTGGTGTAGTTGTTTCCTATGGTGATGTCTCTTCATGCACGTACATGCACAATCACATGAAACCAACAAACAAGATCAAAAGTACTAGAATATAATCCACAATTCTATGTTAGTGACTAAGGAATCCAACAGTAAAACACATGATTATAACATAACATATATTACGGGAAAGGAACCAACTTTGCATTAAAGATGAAGAAGAAAGCTTACAACCTTTTCCTTAGTGTTATGATGCTCCTTCACATGCCAATGCCTTGTCCCCAAAAGCTCCAACTTGCTCCTTCTATGCTCACCCTACTGATTTGGCCAGAACCTCAATGCAACAACATAACTTTGATCCCTCTCAACCATGGGGTATTAACTTGGTTTTATATGCCTTGGGAGGTCAGGGATGGTTGAGTAAATGGTAGGTGAGGTGTAAGAGAGATCCCAAAAGGATAGATCTCGAGTCCAAGTGGTCCTAAGGAGTAGGGATGAGGGTGCCACAAAGTCTTCCTTCGAGAAGCTTCGTGGAATCTTCTCTTTTCACTTTTTACCTTGGGCACCGCTTCTCTTCCACTATGGCAGAGCGGTGATAGGGAAGAACCACACATTGAACAAGGGGAACAAGTGGTGGTGGTGCTTACTGTGAAGATACAGTGAGCGTTACTGAAGAAGGTAACGCTTCTTGCCTTAAGGGCATAAGCGGTGCTGGACTTTTATATGCAAGACTAAAGTCAGGGTCAGTATTTTCACTTCACAACTTGGGATTTAGGGAAATAAATGATGTTTGGGACCTCATCACATGATGATGAGGATATTTATGTGTAGTAATAACATTTGTTGGAATTAAACTGCCTGAATAAGATAAATGTATTACATTATTGTGTTCTTTTCCAGATTCCCGGGACAACCTAATTGTTGCAATAGGTAGTGCTAGTCAAACGACCTTAAAATTTGATGAAATAGTATCATCCCTAGTATCTAAAGAGATGAGACGTAAAACCGTACATAATCATAACATTGAAATCTTCTTTGTGAGAGGTATCCCCCATGAGAGAAACAAAAATAAAGGATCTCGGGGGAGATCTAAATCTAAGGGTAGATCTAAATGCCCAGGAAAAGGAATAAGGAAGTGCTAGAAATGCTGTAAAGTTGGGAACCATAAAAAGGATTGCAAATCTAAGAATGTTGAGAAAGAAAAGGGATCTAAGGATACCCTTTTCATAGAGGAAAATACCTCTTAGAAGAAGGAGGGGATATGTACCTAGCTTCCATGGGTAATAATTCAAAACGTGATATATGGTTGATTGACTCAGGTGCATTGTGTCATATGACCCCTCATAGGGAGTGGTTCTATGAATATGAAAAGTACAATGGAGGAGATGTGTACTTGGGAGATGATTCTCTAGCCAATATCATTGGATGTGGTAAAGTCAAGCTAAAGAAAAATGATGCAAGGATTATAACTCTACCTAGAGTGTTACACATTCCAAATCTAGAAAGAAACTTGATATATGTCAGAAAGAAAGATGTTGCAGGTGTAAAGATTGTTTGTGGAGATGGAGGTTGCAAAATGTTTCGTGGTTCAATGGTATTGATGAGGGGAGTTCGGTATGGAACTCTATATAAATTATTTGGAAGCACCATCTTTGATGAATGTAACAGTTCTATTGTGCCTAAGGAAGGACGTAAAGATGACAGAACCATGATTGCATCAAGAGGAAATACAATGCTATGGCATCAAAGATTGGGGAATATCAAAGAAAAGGGGCTTCGAGCATTATAAGGTAAAGGTATTGTTGCAGCCGCAACTTTTTCCCCAAATTTTCAATTTTTGGCCCCCCTTATTTTTTTTAGCATTGCTTTGAATTGTTGGATCCATGACCCCTTTGTCGTGTTTTAATTTCAGACTAGGTTAAGGTTAATTCTCATCCTGTTTTAAAAAAAAATTGTTTATGTTTGAAACTACTGTGGATCGCAGAGTTTAGAGTTTGGTTTGCTACCTTTTGAACTGCGTCTTCTTTTCGGAAGCCTGCTTCTCATGCTAGCCACTATTTTGGAGGCCATTTAAACAACTTATCGGAACCTTGTTTCCTTAGGGAGCATTCATTGTGGAAATCAAGCGATGATCTTAACTTCGTTGTTGTCGCGTCTTTTTGTTTGACTTGTTTATATCATAGGAGACTGTTGTCTGTTCGTCTTCCGCCGTTGCGGCTCCTAAAGTAGCCAGGTACCCGAAATGTAAGTTCTTTTCCCACCAATGCGTGTCGGTTTTCGGTCGCGTGTCTGTAGCCTTTCTCCTTCCGCCCTTGCGGCAGTAAAAAGCACTTGTCTTTCGACATCGATGTCTTTTCGATTGCCGATTGGAAGCTTTCTCACCCACATTTTAGGTCATAGCTCTTCCGACTCCGATAGGCTTAATGGTTTCATGGTGCCCGTCGCCTGTTGAGGCCCGCTTATGCGGCTCTAAATGAGAATACCTAGCCTATGTTTAGTGTTTTGAGCCGCTGATGAGTTGTCTTTTTTCGTCGTTGGTAAGTTTTTCAAACCCGTGTGTGGATGAGATAGTGGTGCTAGCATTTATGAAGGTTCCCATAACAATAATGCAGTACATGGCCTCTCTTGATGATTAACCATTTTGGTTGATGTAATTTGATGTTATTGAAAATGCAGTCCCAATGAATGACACATGTCATTTAATTGCAGGTAGATTCAAGAGACTGTTCAGACTACAGCGGTGCGAAGGCATAGCTGGGAGATAAGTGGCAGAAGGGAGTTGGGCAGTATTGGAAAGGTCGAGCCGAAACCGGCAGGATCGCAAGGAGAACAAGTGAAAGAGAAGAACAAATCATTAGCAACAAAGGTCCAAACCTGGAAGGATCTGTCAGTTACTAAGTGGATCATGAGTGCACACAGAAAAGATAAAATGGGGATATTAAACGTTTCGGGGACTGAAAGGTCACACGTTTGGGGGGGTAGCCCAAGCGGTTAACTGATTTATTTTAAATATAGGAAATTTAGAACTTACAAGGGCTTTTTCTGTGGACAAACTTGTGAACAATTGTTTGTAAGAGGAACTATTTCGTTTTACAATGGGATTTTGCAAATTTTGCCTGTTGGAGAAGGTGTCATGTGGAATGTTTCAATGTGATAAAATGAACAATGTTGAAGGGGAACTATTTCATTTTTTACTGTGTTTCATTAACTGTGAGAGAGTTCTAACCTTCTGGACCTATGTTCTTTGCCTGAATGTTCTCTAGTACATTCTGTGATTTTTTCCACTATGAGTAATGGGATTTTTTCACTGTTGATGAGCTATCTTATCATGTATACTTTTATTCATGTTTATATGTTTTGGTTATAATAACAGCTATCTGTGATTTGCCATAACATGTGAACAGTATTGCATTACTCATGAATTGGTATCTAGATCTCTAGAGATAGCCTAGTTAGTACTCCTTTTCTTGCTGTGTATGTGATTTAGATGCTTGTGAGTTCTAAGACGAAAGGTAAGAACCTGCGCATCACTTTGTGACTACTCCATGCATCCTTTATCACCCTGCATGTTAATTAGGCATGTGCATATCATACTTTAAATCAAAAAATACAAAAATATATACGGTGGACCGGGCCGTAACCGATAAAGCGTTTAGTTTTGTTACTTGACCTACGGTAGCCGGACTGCAAACCGGACGGATTCCCTACACCAAATAGTCATGGGCTAGTTGGGAACGTTAACTGGGGAGAATCCCTTGCTATTGCCGCCTACGATTTTCCAGGCCTTAACAGTTTCTGGCGCTAGAAGGAGGGCTGCCAATTCATGGATGGCTGAAGAAACCCATTTTCTCGAGACTATTCCACTGGTAACAATTCAGAAAGCAGTGTGTTTCACAACCCAATTCTAGAAGAAGGGAGTAGAGAAAATTTGTATTCTGTCGACAACGAAGTTGTTAATAATCTGAGAAGACACACTAGGGCATATGTGAAGAAGATTGGAGGATTGCCGATCATCCTTGAATTGCCTAGAAGAGAATATAAAGGGAAAGATTGTCCTATATTGGAAGACGCAGTGCTGGTTGGGGATTAGGAGGAACTTGTAGAAACAGCCTTACAGGAGGTTGTACTGCCTTTGAATCAAGTAGACCCGGATACTCCTCGCATTTCTCCTGTTCACACTCCCATTCACTCACCCCCTCACTCTCCACCCAGACTCATGGCAGGAATAAACGCAAATCAACCACCCAACCCACCGAACCCACCACCTACCTGGAAAGCCAGATCACCTTTAAACCTAGCACTTCCATTGCATGATTTACCCCAATATTTTGAAAAGATGCTGCCCAAATTCGACCCAAATGAGAAGATACTAGTAGACAACCACCTGCAAAGTTTCTATTTGGAAATAGAAGGGTTAAGGGCTGGGGAGCATGAGGATGTAGTTTACAAACTTTTCCCGCACACCCTTAAAGGAACTACAGCGTCATGGTACTTTGGTTTGCCTACAAACTCTATCCCTGATTGGGATACCTTCGAGAGGATTTTTAGAAGCAAGTATGCGACCCAAAAGACTCATGCAGCCCTCATGAAAGGACTATGCGCCTTAAAGAAAGAGAGAAAGGAGAAGGTTCACAGCTTCACCCAAAGATTTGTAGCGTACCTCAAGAATTTTTCTGAAGCTGATAGACCTTCGGACAAAGTCCTGATTGAATATTATACCTCAGCTTTAGGACCCGAGTTGGCCATGTTCGCCAAGATGAAGGCCGAGCCCACTTTAGCAGAGACCTATGAGGAGGCGGAAAAAGTAGAGGCTGAAAGGGAAAGTATCGAATATTATCCCGAACGATCAGGAGAAAAAATTGTGGGAAGGAAAGCCTTGTTGTTTACTAAGCCTAAGGAAGAGCAATCACCAGATTTTGAAAGTATGGCAAAAATGATGCAGAAGCTTTCTAATAGAATCATAGACTTGGAAAAGGAAAAGGAAGCCCAAAAGTTCTACAAGCCCTATTACAAGAAACGGGAGGACAACAATCAATCCCAACCCCCTCCGCACAATTCGGCGTCTATGAATTTAATGGAGGTAGGAATGGACAATTTTTGCACCTTCCACCAACAACCTCACTCTGAAAAGAATTGTCCTCAATGGATAGACTCGATGACGTTAGTGATGAATCAGCTGTTGGACTCTAAATTAATAGAAGATGGAGATGAAGAAAGAAAAGACAGTAATACGTCAACGAAAGAACAAGAGGATGAGACCATGGTTTTATGGAACTTTGTCTCGTTATTTGATGCCGAGGAAGAAAGGAATTGGGAATACGAGGATGTCGTGGAAACGAATGTAAAAACAAGAAGCCAAGGGTTGGTGAAAGAAGACAGTCTCATGCTCCCAAAGATTAAAGGCTTCAGAAAAATGTTAAGAAATTTGAAAATAATTCCTCAGCTGAAAAAATCCCCAAATTCACCATCACCAGTCAAGATCCTAGACAAAAGGATACGTTTGCCAAACCAAATGAAGGAAAAATGAATGTTGATAAATCACATCCCACCGAACCTCAGATGGATTATGACATTGTGGATGATATAAAGAAGGTAAGGACGAATGTCTCATTATTTGAAATGTGTAAGGTGCCACAGCAGAAAGAAAAACTTTTGAAAGTGCTTGAAGCATCAGAGGAGAGGCTGCCCACTGACAATCAACCCAAAGAAGAAGAAGAAATTGGGGAAGCAAGCATTAGGGGTAAGTCTAAGAACAAGAATCCACCTTTCCTCCTCACGTTTGAAATTTTTAATCACAACGTGCATAATTTCCTGGTAGACTCAGGGGCATCAGTTAACGTCATTACAATATCAGTCTGCAAAAGAATAAATGGGCAGCCTAAGCCATCCACTTGGAGGGTTGTTCAGTTGGATAGGACGAATGTGAAGGTAATTGGGGAAATGGAGGATGTCCTAGTTCGCCTGTCTTCAAATGATAAGGTGTGTCAAGTTATTGATATCGTGGTGGCTGACATACCTGACACTTATGGGCTTATTTTGAGCAGAGACTGGTCGGCAAAGCTAAACGAATATTTTTCCTTGGACTGGTCACATCTGTGGCTCCCGTATAAAGGAAGCCCGAATCAAATCAAAATTTTGAGGGAGCCCCATATGAAATACAACGTTACTCAGCTTGAGGAAAAAAACGAACCAGTGGATTCTGTGTTGGGAAATTATTTTATTGAGTTAGAACCGGGAAATTACCAAGCGGAAGAAGCCAGCGATACATCAGACGCTCAGCTTGATCTCCTTCGGTTTTCACAGGCTGATGAAATTGACTGTAAAATAGTAAACTTAGCAGTAGGAGTAGATTCCCGTACAATAGTTAGCGATTTCTGGACACTTTTCTTTGACGGATCTAAAACGTTAGAAGGGTCTAGGGCCGTCTATGTCCTGATAGACCCCGAGAAGAACATACATTTTCTTTCATGTAGGTTAGAGTTTGAATGTACAAATAACACAGCTGAATATGAAGCGTTGGTCCAAGGTTTAAGGAAAGCAATCAAATTAAAGGTAAATAATCTAATTTTTTTTGGATATTCTGAAATAATTGTAAAACAGATTCGGAATCAAATACATTGTATTTCTCCTCACTTAAAAGCTTATCAAAATGAGGTATGGGATTTGCTCAAATGTTTTAATGCATTTAATATTATATCAATTCCAAGACTTAAGAATGCAGCTGCTGACCTATTGGCCACAGCAGCTGCTAGGCTTGTGCCTACTAATAATCGTTGCTCCGTTGAATTGCTTTTCACGAGTGTTCGACAACGATCAACAGATTATAGAATGCTTAACAAATGACGAGGTATTTAAAGGGGTGATTATTGATGATGAAGAACATCAGGCCGAGCTGAAATTTGATAATTTCATCCCTAAAGGAGTCAGAACCTTAGAGTGGATGTTTGATTTAAATGAAAAATTTAGAAGACCAACAAACGTGAAGACTCACAGCTCATCCCTACAGTTTGAATTGATAAATTTAGGGACTGAGACAAAGCCCAAATATGTGAATCTTTGAAAATGCTGTTCACCAACAGAAATAGATAAGTTCATCAGTATTTTTAATCAATATAAAGATGTTTTCGCCTGGACATATGAAGATCTGAAGACATATGACACCAGTATCATCCAGCATGTTATCCCCATCAAATCTGGAGTCAAACCTTATTAGTAACCTTTAAGGAAAATGCACCCAAAGTTGGAGCCTCTAATACAAAGTGAAGTTAAGAAATTATTGGATGCTAGAATTATTTTTAAGGTTAGACACTCTGAATGGGTTTCAAATTTGGTACCAGTAAGAAAAAAATCTGGAGAAATCAGGCTATGTGTGGATTTCAGAAATTTAAATCACGCTTCGGATAAAGACAATTATCCTGTTCCACCCATGGAGCAACTACTAAAAATGGTCTTAGGTTCTGAACTATTTTCTTTATTAGACGGATTCTCAGGCTACAATCAAGTATTAGTAGCCGAAGAAGACAGATTGAAGACAACATTCAGGACCAGGTGGGGAACCTTTGCTTACCGAAGAATTCCCTTTGGGCTTATAAATGCCGGAGCTACATTCCAGAGGGATATGGACATAGCCTTGCACGGTTTGATTGGCCATAGTGTTGTAGTCTACCTCGATGATATTACGATATTCTCAAAGAGGATAGAAGAACACGCGTTTCATCTAAAGCAGATTTTTGAAAGCTGCTGGAAATATGGTATCTCACTCAATCCCAAGAAGTGTGTGTTCACTGTTACGAAGGGTAAGTTTCTAGGTCACATAGTTTCAAAGAAGGGAATCTCTATAGACCCAGAAAGGATCAAGGCCATTGAACAGATCCCCTTGCCCCATAATAAAAAGGGGATGCAATCATTTATGGGAACAATAAACTTTGTGCGAAGATTTGTGCCAGACTTCGCTCAAATTGTCAAACCTCTGCAGCAAATGGTGAAGCAAAGTGTACAATTCAAGTGGATTGAGGTTGAAAAGAACGCATTCAACAAGATTAAAACTGCGGTTGTGCACGCACCCTCCCTAAAAATCCCATATTTTGATAAAGATTTTATTCTATACACGTTCTAATTTGATGATTCGCTAGCAGCTGTGCTTACTCAGAATCAAGATGGGGGAGATGAGTTCCCCATATCATTCATGAGCACTGGTCTATAAGGGGCTGAATTGAATTACCCAGCTATAGATAAACAAACTTACGCTGTGTTCAAAGCGGTGAAACAATTCAGGCCCTACATATTAAAAAATTGGACTAAGGTAATCGTCCCACACCCAGCTATAAGGTCTCTTTTTGTACAGAAGGAGTTAGGAGAAAGAAGGGGTAATTGGGTAACAACTCTTCAAGAGTATGACCTCGAGTTCAAGCCAGCTTCTATAGTTAAAGGGAAAGGGTTGTGCAAATTAATGACTGAAAATGGAAACAATGAAGAACATGCCTGGGAAGACGAGGATGAATTACATCTGATGGATGTATGCCCTCTGTTCACAGCCCCTGAATCTTGGTATCGAGATCTTGTGCATTACCTTCAAATAGGATCATTGCCAGAACACTAGAATTCTAAGCAACGAAGAGCGTTGCATCTTAAATCAGCCTCCTATCAAATTATTGAAGGAATATTATTCAGAAAAAATTACGACTGAGTTCTTCTTAGATGCTTAGAAAAAGAAGATGCGAAGAAGGTAATGATAGATTTGCATGACGGGCCTGCTGGGGGACATTTTTCAGGAGATACTACAACTCACAAAATTCTCAGAGCCGAATACTATTGGCCCATGCTTTTCAAAGATGCGCATGCCCATGTCAGGAAGTGCAACATTTGTCAAAGGTGTAGTGGAAGACAATCTAAAGCAGCTGGACCACTGAAGCCTGTGATGATCATGGAGCCATTCGAGCAATGGGGGTTGGATATTATTGGGGAGATAAAGCCAAACTCTTCCCTCCAACACAAGTACATTCGGACTGCAACCGATTACTTCACTCGCTGGGTTGAAGCCATCCCACAACGCAAAATAAATGAGGACGCAGTCATAAACTTCTTGCAAGACCATATTATGACCAGGTTTGGAGTTCCAATTTCTTTAGTCTTTGATAATGCAACTTACTTTTCATCGATTAAGTTAGCTGCTTTTGCTCATGAGAAAGGAATAAAATTGCATTACTCTGCCAATTACTATCCACAGGGAAATGGATTGGCTAAATCTACTAACAAGAATCTGATTAGAATTTTAAAGAAGATTGTGATAGAAAACCAGAGGAGTTGGCACTTAGTGCTACCAAATGCCCTTTGGGCTGATAGAGTCACCCCCAAGTCTTCGATAAGAGTGTCTCTGTATACCCTTGTATATGGTAAAGAGGCCATTCTTCCCCCTAATATCATGCTGCCCTCTTCCATAATATCTCAAGAATCTAGGGGATCGGATAATGAAGTCTTACAAATGAGGATATATAATCTCATGAAGGCAGAAGAGTCTCGATCTAAAGCCAAAGAGCGCTTTAAGCAACAACAGGAGGTAATAAAAACATGGTTTGATAAACACAAGGCATGAACAAAAGACTTTCAAGTGGGAGATTTGGTTTTGAAGTGGGACCACCCCCATGATGAAAAAGGAAAACACACGAAATTCCAGTAGTTGTGGGTAGGTCCTTTCCAGATTGCGGCGAAGCTTGGCCCTTCAACTTATAGGTTGCAAGATTTACAAGGGTGGAAAGAGAACTTACTAGTAAATGGCTTAGTTCTCAAACCTTATTTTTCCTGAGTTTGTTTGTGTTCTTCTATCTTGTATATAAATAATATGGCCTGGCCGTTTTCTTTGAGTTAGGTGGTTCAGTCTTGTTTTAGTTTAATTTCTACTGATTTCAATAAAGGCGACAAACCTGTGGTTGCATGGAGAACATCAGAATTTTGGAATGACTAAAGTTCTTGGGTATAAGACTGTATTTTGCTATTATCTAAAAGAACTTCTTCCATTTTAGCAGTTTTCTCGAATAGCTATGTACGCATTGAAGTCCTGCTTAACCCCTGTGAAATAAACCAGAATCAAAGGGTCTGAAATACTATTTTGAGGCTCCATCCATGTCACATTTAAAATGTCCTAAGGAGTGACAGCAAAAGGGCCCATGGAAAGAAGCAAGGTAAACGTTATATTATATATAAATGAGCCCATGCCAAGAATTGAATGCCAAAAGGCAGATAAGAGTCGAAAGCTCCTATGAAAAGCATTATATCTCAAAACAAATGCTGAACCATATAAGTACTAAATCGCCGAAAGTTCCTCTCCATCCATGAGCTGAAACGAGAATACACCTCTCACACAAAAGGACACTTGGGATAGAGGAGCCTGAATCAAAATTCAGAAAGAAAGGCATGCAGGAGGACTCATATGAAAAGGACAAAAGTCCAAAAGCACGAAAAGTGCTAAAATGGCATGGGAATGAGGAACAAATGAATATTTCTGTTTACCATATGCTACAATCTTGTGGTGTCCAAGCTGGCAGCTACCTAAAGACAAAGGTAACAATGAAATCCATCTTTTGGCCTCAAAAGAGTTATCTTGACTTGAAAATCCTGGTTTCCACTCTCCCAAATCGGACTATCATCAATGAGTAAAGGTACATATATTTGTTATTTGAGAAATCCAGATAGCTGGAAGAATTCAATAAGTTCGTTTGTTGTTAAACAGTCAGTCACTCAAGGAATAATCGTCCAGAGATCTAGGTTCACTAGGTAATCACCAATTGTTGCAGCCCCAACTTTTTCCCCAAATTTTCAATTTTTGGCCCCCCTTATTATTTTTAGCATTGCTTTGAATCGTTGGATCCATGACCCCTTTGTTGTGTTTTAATTTCAGACTAGGTTAAGGTTAACTCTCCTCCTGTTTTAAAAAAAAATTGTTTATGTTTGAAACTACTGTGGATCGCAGAGTTTAGAGTCTGGTTTGCTACCTTTTGAATTGCATCTTCTTTTCCGAAGCCTGCTTCTCATGCTAGCCACTGTTTCGGAGGCCATTTAAACAACTTATCGGAACCTTGTTTCCTTAGGGAGCCTTCATTGCGGAAATCAAGCGATGATATTAACTTCGTTGTTGTCGCGTCTTTTTGTTTGACTTGTTTATATCATCGGAGACTGTTGTCTGTTCGTCTTCCACCGTTGCATCTCCCAAAGTAGCTAGGTACCCGAAATGTAAGTTCTTCGCCCATCGATGCATGTCGGTTTTCAGTCGCGTGTCTGTATCCTTTCTCCTTCCGCCCTTGCGACAGTAAAAAGCACTTGTCTTCCGACGTTGATGTCTTTTCGATTGCCAATTGGAAGCTTTCTCGCCCACATTTTAGGTCATAGCTCTTCCGACTCCGATAGGATTAATGGTTTCGTGGTGCTCGTCGCCTGTTGAGGCCCGCTTATGCGGCTGTAAATGAGACTACCTGGCCGATGTTTAGTGTTTTGAGCCGCCAATGAGTTGTCTTTTTCCATCGTTGGTAAGTTTTTCAAACCCGTGTGTGGACGAGATAGTGGTGTCGGCATTTGTTAAGGTTCCCATAACAGTAATGCAGTACATGGCCTCTCTTGATGATTAACCATTTTGGTTGATGTAATTTGATGTTATTGAAAATGCAGTCCCAATGAATGACACATGTCGTTTAATTGCAGGTGGATTCAAGAGACTGTTCAGACTACAACAGCGCGAAGGCATAGCTAGGAGATAAGTGGCAGAAGGGAGTTGGGCAGTGTTGGAAAGGTCGAGCTGAAACTGGCAGGATCGGAAGGAGAGCAAGCGAAAGAGAAGAAAAAATCATTAGCAACAAAGGTCCAGACCTGGAAGGATCTGTCAGTTACTAAGCGGATCATGAGTGTGCACAGAAAAGATAAAATGGGGATATTAAACGTTTTGGGGGACCGAAAGGTCACACGTTTGGGGGGGCAACCCAAGCGGTTAACTGATTTATTTTAAATATAGGAAATTTAGAACTTACAAGGGCTTTTTCCGTGGACAAACTTGTGAACTATTGTTTGTAAGAGGAACTATTTCGTTTTACAATGGGATTTTGCAAATTTTTCCTGTTGGAGAAGGTGTTATGTGGAATGTTTCAATGTGATAAAATGAACAATGTTGAAGGGGAACTATTTCATTTTTTACTGTGTTTCATTAACTGTGAGAGCGTTCTAACCTTCTGGACCTATGTTCTTTGCCTGAATGTTCTCTAGTATATTCTGTGATTTTTTCCACTATGAGTAATGGGATTTTTTAACTGTTGATGAGCTATCTTATCGTGTATACTTTATTCATGTTTATATGTTTTGGTTATAATAATAGCTATCTGTGATTTGCCATAACACGTGAACAGTATTGCATTACTCATGAATTGGTATCTAGCTCTTTAGAGACAGTCTAGTTAGTACTTCTTTTCTGGCTGTGTATGTGATTTAGATGCTTGTGAGTTCTAAGATGAAAGGTAAGAACCTGCGCATCACTTTGTGACTACTCCATGCATCCTTTATCACCCTGCATGTTAATTAGGCACGTGCATACCATACTTTAAATCAAAAAATACAAAAATATATATGGTGGACCAAGCCGTAACCGGTAAATCCTTTAGTTTTGTTACTTGACCTATGGTAGCGGGACCGCAAACTGGACGGATTCCCTAAACCAAACAGTCACGGTCTAGTTGGGAACGTTGACTGGGGAGAATCCCTTGCTGTTGCCGCCTGCGATTTTCCAGGCCTCAACAGGTATGTTTGAAGGTATGACTGATTGCACTCTGGATTTTGATTTATGTGAACATTGCATATATTGAAAGCAAAATAGAGTTAGATTTGCATCTGGTGGTACATAAGCAAAGGGAGTTCTAGAATTAATACATAGTGATGTGTTTGGACTTGTGCATGTTCCATCATTAGGATAATTTGTGTATTATGTTTAATTTATAGATGATTTCTCAAGGAACACGTGGATCTATTTCCTTCGAAAGAAATCTGAAGTATTTTATAAGTTTAAATAATTTAAGGATCTTGTAGAGAATTAGTCAGAAAAGAAAATAAAGGTGTTGAGGATAGATAATGGTGGAAAGTTCCACCGGAATGAATTCGAGAAATTCTGTAAGAAGTGTGGTATAGAAAGGCAGCAGAATATTGCATACACACCTCAACAGAATGAATTTTCTAATATGATGGATAGGATGTTGATGGAAAAGGAAAGGATCATGCTAAGCAGTGCTGGGATAGGAAAATAATTATGGGCAGAAACAATGGAGACAACATGTTACTTGATAAATCGGTCACCCACATTGACATTGATTGATAAAAATCCACAATAGGTATGGACTGGTAAGAAACACTCTATTAAGCATTCAAATTTTTTTGGTTGTGATTCTTATGTACATGTTTCAAAGGAGAAAAGGAGAAAGTTGGATAACAAAGATGCGAAGTGTATCTTTATTGGCTTATATAAATATGGTATGAAAGGTTATAATCTTTGGATTCTTGTAACTAATAAGAATGTTTATAGTTGAGATGTTGAGTTTCGAGAGGTCAAAGAAGTCCCCAAACAGGAAGTGAATCCAATGGAAAAGGAACTAGAGAAAATAGAGTTTGAGTTAGAAGGTGAAGAATTTGACTCAACAGAAGAAGCTGAATAAGAAGAAGAAGAACCCCATACCCCAGTTTTGAGGATATCATCTCGAGAAAGAAGGAAACCAGAAAGGTATTATTCTCCCGATTTTTGCTCTCATTTTGCTTTGTTTATTACTGACAATGATCCTATAAATGTGTAGGAAGTTATTGATTCAAACGATAGTGATCTCTAGAAGAAGGCCATGATTGAAGAAATTTATTCCTTAGACAAAAATGAAGCTTAGGATCTAGTCCAGTTACCAACTAGAAGAAAAGGCAGTGGGAGAAAATGGTTGTTTAAAAAGAAGTTGAATTCAGAAGGTAAAGTGGAGAAGCACAAAGCTCGCTTGGTATGAAAGGGATATTCTCTTGTAGAGGGAATTGATTTTGGTGAAATATTTTCTCCAGTTGCAAAATTAACTTCTATTAGATTTCTTCTTTCTATTTCTGCAACTTTTTATACTAAACTAGAGTAGATGGATGTGAAGAGAGTGTTCTTACATGGGGATCTGGAAGAAGAAATCTACATGAAACAACTAGAAGGGTTCATAGTAAAGGGGAAGAAAGAGCTGGTATGTAAACTAAAGAAGTCCATTTATGGTCTAAAACAATCTCCAAGGATGTGGTACCAAAAGTATGACACATACATACTTGGATTGGGGTTTGCGAGAAGCAAATATGATCACTATGTATACTACAAATAGGTTGGTGATCACTTCATTAACATAGTATTGTATGTTGACGACATGTTGCTAATTGGAAGCAACAAAGATGTTAAAAAGGAGGTGAAGTCTCAACTGTCCTCCAAATTTGATATGAAATATCTCAGTGCTGCAAAATTCATTATGGAATGGAGATAAGAAGAGATTGTGTAAACAAGATGATCTGGTTAAATCAAAGAAAATATGTTGAGATTGTATTACAAAGATTTAACATGCATGAAAGTAAACCTGCTAAGGTTCCTATTCCCATAGGTGTAAATTTATATGTAGAGCAGTGTTCCAAGACACAAGAAGAGGAAGAAGTTATGTCATGAGTTCCATATTCTGGTACAGTTGGTAGTTTGATGTATGCAATGGTTTGTATCATACCAGACATTGCTCATGCAATGTGTGTTTTGAGTAGATATATGTCAAAACCAGGAAAGGAGCATTGGACAACTGTAAAGAGGGTCTTCAAAAATTTGTGTGGCACCACATATTATACAATCTGCTACCAAGGAAGACCTGAACCAGACATAGTAATAAATGTACATGGATTTGTTGATGCAAACTAGGTTGGAGATATTGATCATAGAATATATACAAGTGGGTATGTGTTTAACCTATTTGGAGGAGCTATCATTAGGATGAGCAAGAGATAATTTGTAGTTGCACTCTCAACTACATAAGCTTAATACATGGAAGCCACTCATGCAAGCAAAGAAGTTGTAATATTCTAGAGTGATAGCCAGAGTGTAATATTCCTGTTAAAGAACCCTGTTTATCATGCTAAGACAAAGCATATTGATGTGCAATATCACTTTGTGAGAGATATGTTTGAAGACAAGAAGGTGTTGCTGGAAAAGTTTGACACCTTGAAAATTGTTGTAAAATCATTAAAAAATTCTGTCAGTACAGAGAATTTCTCTTGGTGTAGAGAATATATAGGAATTGATGCTATGAACGTATGAGTTTATGAGAACATGGCTCATTACTATGCAAATAAAACAACAAGTGCGAGAATATTGGGCATATGTTATATTCTTTGCATGTGTGTGTGGGAGGTGCATCTGTCAATGACGCACCTGACGATCCCTATTGATACCTTCACAGAAACATGCTGATAGGCCATTTCTAACACAAGCGTAGTGAGCCCGGGTTTTTGAGAATTTTCTAAAAATATGTAATTTAATTCTAGTTATGGGATTGGGGTATATTTTCTAATATGAGTTAACAAATTAGGGTATTGGAGGCCACATAATATCTATATTGTATTGTGAGCTATTCAGAAAGATAATGAGAAAATAGGAGGTGTGGCTCCAAGGGTTTGCTGGTTTTCTCGGTGAAGGGTTTCCAGGGTAAATTTCTATGTTTTATGTGTGAATGTTGTGGTGTAATATTTATTTTGCTTTAAAGAATTTTTATGCTTTACTTCTCTGCACATGTTTAAAACTTACATGATGAAGAATGTGGTTGTTGTACAATATGATGGAATTTTTTTGATATTGGTCTACCCATGGAGAAGAAATCCTCCATTGTGATTACCCTCAGATTCCATAAAAATAGTGATCCCACCATTTATTCCTTTTACATCTATAGTTACATCATTATATCTATTCCAACAATAGTTGGGTATTTGACTTAACATCTCACTAGTACACTTTGTTTCCTATATCATAACGATGTTTGGTTTCTCATAATGAATCTTATTGTGAAGAATCCCTTGTTTACTTTTCCCTATGATACTTTTTATATTCCATGAGATGATATTCATGATCAACTTGATGAGGGAGTATAAAGGAACTTGTTAATCATCAGGACATACTGCCATGAGTCTATGAACTAATCTCCTAGATACTTTAGTTGTTGTTGAATTTTTTCCTACATTGTTTCTTCTCATCTTGGGGAGGTATTAATTGTTCTTTTAGAGTACTAGTTTCTACTCCCAATGAGGAGGATAATATATCCTTTCTTGCAGTTTGTTTTGTATTCTTTGCCTTAGATATATGGAAAGCATCCTTAATAAGTTGTAATTGTTTTTCTAGAATGGAATATTGGGTGTCCCACCTTTTATACACATCCATAATTCCTTACAAATCTAGGTCTCCTAGGTCCATATCTTCTCCCAGTTCTAACCCAACTAAGTCATCATCATCCATAATGATCTCCTCAATGTTTTGAATATTGTCATGATTTCCCATACAATTTGCACCTTTTATATTTGTAGGGTTATTCAGATTTAGTTATGGGATACTCTATTTCGTTCCATGCAATGTTGATGTATTTGTAACTTCGAAATGTATTCAATTGTATATATTGTATTTCATTGGTCCTTGATGCTCCTATTGGGAGAATCACTTGTATTTCTTTGTACCCTGATGTTCCTATCGAGAGAATTACTAAAATTCATGAGGAAGTCCCCTCTGTTGTAAGTCGGGTCATTAGTACCCTAGTTGTGGTTACTTGAGCCTACATTTCTGAGTTAGGATTACTCGAGCCTACATAACAGAGTCAAATATTAAGTGAATGGAAGAATATAAATAGAGAGTGAGCCTCGCTATTTAACATAGTCACTCACACTTAGTTGTAGCGCATAACTGAGAGAGAGAAGAAGTTGGGACAAGAGAGAGAGAGACAACTGATGTCAGGAGATCATCTTTGTATCTTTGGGTTTTACTTTTGGTGCTCCTTCTATCTCTGAGGAAGTTGTGGGGTTTATCCTTTATGGTTTCGCCGAGGAAAATATTTGTGTTCATTGTCTCTTGTGATTGATTGTTGTGCTTGTTATTCTCTCAGATAAGATCCTAAGATCATATAGCTTAAATGATAAAAATCTAACATGGTATCAGAGCTAACCTGAGAAGAAGACACTGTGTAGCTGCAAAATCTAGGGATTCTTAATTTTTGGGTCTCTCTCCATAATCCATCAAGAAAATAAGGCTAGGCTAACTCTCCATTGAAGGGGGCATCTTTCTGTCGAAGCAGAATTTGATTCTGGGCATTTTTAGTTTTTGCTACGGGAAATTAGGGATTTTTACAGAAGTGGAATTTTTGAGTGATCCCAGCATAGGATTTCTCTCCTCCTCAAAATCAAAATTTAGAGACCAAGGCCGATATTTTTGGTTGGGTAAAAATCTGGGAAAGTTAAACCCTAGTTTGACCCCGGACCCGAAAAACCCTAAAATACTAAAACTGGTAGTTTTGGTACATTCGCTATATCTCAGGATTTAAGAAGTATCAGGGGATGAAATTTTTAGAGGCCGAAGATAAAATATTGATGTACCCTGTCCAAAATGTTCAGCCTTAGATTCACTATATTCTAGGAGATATGATTCCTCCAAAGCAGGGTTCTAGCCTCTTCCAGGATTCATCCCTAAACATGACACCTAGGGAGAATTGTTGTATCTTGGGATATGAAGGTCCAAATGCAATTTTGCAGATATTCCAGATAGGGAATAGACTATACTTACTGTGGTAAAAATTTTAGACCTCGAAGGTGAAACAATGACACGTGGCAGTCCGTACAAGTTTGCTATGCTGAACATTCCTGAAATACGTCAGCTTGGGAAAACTTTCATAAGTCCCAATTGGAGAAACCCATTAGAGGGAATTTCAACTCAAAATGGGCCTCCTAAGGAAAATTAGTAAAATAATAGTTAAAATAAAAAAATAATATTTATTAATTTTGGAGGAAGAAAAGAAAAAACTAATTTTTTGTTCGTATTTTCGACATATCTCCTTGTGTTTTTACTCAAATTTCGATCGGGAGAGCTCGTTGGATGCAGATTGAAATTCCGCATCCAACTAGTACCCATTCATAATACTTTTGATGGGCCTCTCTACCCCAAAAATAAGCAATACCTGAAAAAATGTGATGATGATGTGGCCCATCAAAAGTATGCCGAGTGGGTACCAGTTGGATGCATAATTTAATTCCGCATCTAATGAGCTCTTCCGATCAAAATTTGAGTAAAAACATAGAGAGATATGTCGAAATACAAACATAAAAAAGTAGTTTTTTTATGATACCTAACCCCAAATTTATATTAAAAAATTGTTTAAGAGGTGCTCCCTTTTTGAATTTTAAAGCATTTTGATTGGATAATACATGATGACATGGAATTTGTATTATTTTTGGAATGCCCATTTTAAATCAAAATTTCCTCTAATGAATTCTGGTCAAAGCGTGGTGCTGGAAAGAGGACAGGCGAGGCTACCTTAGTGCGAAGTTTCAGACAAAGAGGAGCATTACTTTCAGAGATAATGTAGAAACAATATCAAGACTTTCTGCAGAAGAAATTGGAAAACTAGGGTTTCCTGTTTCGAGAGCTTCCCTCCACTATTTTTAGAAAAGGAGTACACTGGACAACTCACCTTGAAGAGGTGCATCTTTCTATTTAATCAGATCTGAAAGATTCCAAGTTTTTAAAATTAGGGTTTCTATGACAAACCCTAGATTAGCCAGATCCAAAATGAAGACAGACACCTCAAATCGATAAGATCTAATCTTTTGCTATTTACATTTGAGGTTCTCATTTCAAAATGACCTATCACACCAGCTTGATGACAAGCTTGGTGAAGATGAAAACTTCTGAGCATGGAAGTATAATTTTTCACTGGCTCTTGAAGAAAATGAATTGGACACCTACATAAGTGGAGAGGTTCCTTTTCTAGAGGGAGATGAGGATAAGGCCTTACACAAGAAGAACTTGGTCAAGGCCAAGAAGATCATTGATGATTCAATCAAGGATCACCTTATACCACAAGTGTCTTACCGAAAATACACCTAAAGAGATGTTTGATTCCTTGACCAAGCTATTTGAAGGGAAGAACATAAATCAGAAGATGATTTTGAGAAACCAGTTGAAGAATGTGAAGATCCAAAATGCAGAGACCATACAGTCACACTTTATGAGAGTCTCTCAAATCAAAGAACATCTTGAAGCAATAGAAGAAGAAGTGGAGAATGCAGAAGTTGTGATAACCACCTTGAATGGCATCCCAGGATCATGGGATTCATTCATTTGAGGAATGTGTTCCAGAAGGAAGTGATTACCTTCATCAGACTCTGGGAAGAGCACACACAAGAAGAAGCTCAACCCATAATAAGAGAAGAGAATATGGGAGCAACTGAAGATCAAGACCTCATGATTCAAAGAACATCCCTCAATCGATGAGGAATGTGAAGAACTCAATTATTGAATAACCTCTTATCCATCTTAAGCATTTGGATAAGAAATGATGATGTTATGAATGAAGAAGATGATGAAGCTGAAAGAAGGACTCTACCCACGAAACAAATAAAGATAAGTATTCAATTGTCATTATTTTGTTATGCATTTGTTTATATTCAGTTGATATGTTATGCATGATAGAATGTTTGCATTAATGATAGTATACTACTAATATGCATGTGATGGGTAAGTAGCTCATGGTGCTATACAACTCTCCATTGCTACTTATCTAGAATGAAACCTCTTTATTGACATATTGGATTAGTGCACAATCTCAATGTTGTCCTGCTAGAGATGGAAGGTATCTAGAAAGTTTCCGTGAGATATGGATGAATTTTGTATTGGCTAAAATAGTTGCATGATTATACCTTTATGCATAAATAATTTACCATTATCAATATGCATTATGAAATGTTTCTAATCATACAATTGGTGCATTTGACTTGTAGTAAAGATCGCGTACAATTGCCTACAAGAAAAGAAGGATGAGACTTGTTCCAAAGAACAAGTGACGACAGTTCGAGAAAGAATCCAAGATGAAGAATAATATGACGATACTTTCAAAGAAATAAAGATGCCTCAAAGACACTCTACTTATGTGACATTGTTGAGTGACATCATTGATGCAGAGCCTTCCAACTATGAAGAAGTAGCCGAGAAGAAAGGGAAGGAGAATACCAGTTCAAGAAGAATGATGTCTAGGATGCGGTATCGAGACCTGAAGGGAAGTCTGTTATGTCTTCCATATGGATCTACACAATCCAGCATGCAATAGATGGAAATATCGTGGGATACAAAGCAAGATTCGTAGCACAAGGCTTCTCACAGAAAGAAGGCATAGACTACAAAGAGCCATTGCATCTAGTGGGACTTGAGGCACATGAGAAGCAGAATCACGTGTGGAAATTAAAAAGGACTTGTATGAGCTCAGAATACACCCATGGGATAAGACATACATGAGGAGCTTGAAGATCACCTAGAGTGATGAAGATCTTAACCTTTGCTACAAGGTTAAAGATGAAAGCCTATAGAGGATGAAAATCTCACAGATGGGTGCAAGAAGAACTTTTGAAAAGGTTCAAGATAGAGGATCTTGGTATCTAGTGACCCTAGATGGATACATAGAATACTAGTAGCAGAGGAAGCTACTTGTCACTTCGTTACAGAATGTTTCAATGCATAGAGTACGAAAGACAGAGGGAGAATGATGCTTCGCTTCAGAGGGAGTGACTGCAGAAGATCCTGAGGTTTGACATGGTATGATAGGATGGACATCTTACTGATGGATCTAGGATTTACTGAGAGTAAAGAATATTCCAACCTTTGCTTCAAGGTTGAAGGCGGAAGACTAATGATTCTCATGTTATATGTCGATGACTTGTTCCTGACAGAAAAGAGGAACTCATTAAATTTGCAAGAAGGAGACTTGATGCCGAGTTTGAGATGAAGGACTTAGATATGATGCACTAATTTCTAGGCATGGAGGTGTGGCGGAATGTAGATGGAATCTCCCTAGGACAAGGGAAGTATGCAGTAGAGATCCTGAAGAGGTTCGGTATGATGGATTGCAAGGCTATGACCACACCTATGGCATCGAACCTGAAGCTATTGAGTGTTGCTTCATCAGAGTCGGTTGATGCCATGATGTATCATCAGATGATTGGTTCATTGATGTACCTGACGAATACGAGACCATATATTTGCTTTGCTGTGAACACATTGAGACATGTTCACCTAATTGCTGCAAAGCATATTCTGAGGTACCTGAAGGGTACAACTGATTATGGGCTCAAGTATGAGGTGAATTAGAAGATTAACCTGGAAGGTTATGTGGATTCGGATTGGGCAGGAAGTTCCATTAATAGGAAGAGCATTTTGGGGTGCTGCTTCAGTATTAGATCAGGTGTGATCTCTTCGTTTAGCAAGAAGCAGTCCTGCGTGGCACTGAGTACAGCTAGGGAAAAATATGTTGCCACTTGTTAGGCTATTTGGGAGGTAGTATGTTTCTTTTGAAAACTACTATTTGATTTGATTGATCTGACTTGCATTTTTGTATGATGTAGAGAGGAGCAGTGAAGCTCTAGTATGTGATCCTAATCGAGATTTCTCGAAAGAGGGAGTTCTAGCATAGCTAGTGAGACAGGTTGTCTGAGCATAAAATCCTGGCGAAGCTCATAGGTGGCTCAGACGTAAATGGTCTTGTAGGTTGTCGTCAGATGTAATCGATCCTAGCGAAGCTCATAGGTTATCCTTGGACATAATCAGCCTTGATGTGATTCTATGCTAGAAATGGACATAGTGAAGTTTGAGTACTTCAGGGAGAAGCTTGGTGTTCTCCAAATCGAGGTTCCCTCCAAGGGGAGGTGATGAGTCCTAGAGCCTTTTTGACTGGGTCAAATGTAAGTGCAGAGCCTTTCTGACTGGATCAGATGTAAGTGTAGATCCTTTCTGACTGGGTCAGATGTAAGTGCAGAGCCTTTCTTACATGTTCAGATATAAGTGTTGGATGAGCCTTTCTGACATGATGAGGTCAGGTGTGAGTGTTGATCCTTTCTAACATGATGAGGTTAGATGTGAGTACTGGACGATCCTTTCTGACATGATGAGTCGGATGTGAGTGCTGGATGATACTTTCTGACATGATGAGTTGGATGTGAGTGCTGGGCCTTTCTGACATGATGTGGTCAAATGTGAGTGTTGGACGAGCCTTTCTGACATGATGAGGTCAGATGTGAGTGCTGGGCCTTTCTAACATGATGAGGTTAGATGTGAGTGTTGGGCCTTTCTAACATGATGAGGTCAGATGTGAGTGCCAGGCGTGCCTTTCTGACATGGTTGTGGATGTGTTCCTCCCATGGTCAGATGTAAGTGCTGGGTAGGCCTTTCTGACTAGGTCAGTTATAAGTGCTGAAGAAGATGAAGACCTACCTGGAGGCTAGGCCTACAACCAACATGAAAAAGGGCTGGCTCTATAGAACTTCCTATGACGAGTATAATTTAGAGATAGCACCATTTGATCGAGATAGTGGAAGCAATGATGATGATGATCCAGTGATGATCCAGCTTTGATGATGATCCAGTTTTGATGATGATCTAGTGATGATATAGCTTTGATGATGATCTAGTGATGATCCATATTTGATGATGATCCAGTGATGATCCAGCTTTGATGATGATCCGGATTCGATGGTGATCCAGTGATGATCCAGTGATGATCCATCTTTGATGATGATCCAGTGATGATCTAGAGAAGAAGACTTATGCTGATAAATTGTGTCAAGAGAATACCTTCCTAGTTAAGAGGGAGTGTTGATGTATTTGTAACTTCAGAATGTATTCACTTGTATATATTGTATTTCATTGGTCCCCGATGCTCCTATCGTGAGTATCACTTGTATTTCTTTGTACCTCAGTGTTCCTATAGGGAGAATTACTAAAAGTCACGAGGAAGTCCCCTCCATTGTAAGTTGGGTAATTAGTACACTAGTTGTGGTTACTCGAGCCTACATAACAGAGTCAAATATTAAGTGAATGGAAGAATATAAATAGAGAGTGAGCCTCGCTATTTAACACAGTCACTCACACTCAGTTGTAGTGCATAACTGAGAGAGAGAAGAAGCTGGGACAAGAGAGAGAGAGACAACTGCTGTCGAGAGATCATCTTTTTATCTTTGGGTTTTACTTTTGGTGCTCATTCTATCTCTGAGGAAGTTGCAGGGTTTTCTCCTTTATGGTTTCCCCGAGGAAAATCTTTGTGTTCATTGTCTCTTGTGATTGATTGATGTGCTTGTTATTCTCTTAGATAAGATCCTAAGATAATATAGCTTAAATGATAAAAATCTAACATGCAAGACCTTAACTACTTCTCTAGGGTTATCATTGCCATTCTCCTCTTTTGCAAGTGCTTCAAAAATATCGGCATACTTGATATCTTTTTCAGATGTTCAATGGATATGCCCCCCCTTACCACCTTTAAATGGTTTTCTACCTTAATGAACCCTTCTAGATCTCGTATCTCTATTAGTTTTATCATCATGGGTTGTTTGTTAAGAGAACAATCATAAAATAGATATCCACGCTCATGAAATTTTCAACATCTAAATGGAAAATGCTTGTAATATATGGTTGGGATCCATTCGATATCTTGATAATTAAGGCAAAATAATTATGACAATGCCCTTGATATGTTCATATAGATGTAAATAATTACATAATAGGTGTAACAACCTTGCTTAGTTACCTCTAAGGTTTTTACAACGGTTCCAAAGGTGTTGTCGATGTCTTCTAGGGTTTCCTCGTTTCAATATTCCTATGGCAAGAGTAAAGTCTGATCCAAATACGAGAAACAAAGAAGTCCTCTTTATTAGGATTGGAGTTTTATATCTAGAATCATAGTTAAAGCCTCTCTAAGTTAAAGAAACAAGACCCATTTTCAAATACCTTTTCTTAATCCTTCATTCTGTTGAATATAACTATAAAAAATCCTTTAGACCCTAAGTTTAACTATACATGCCCTTTCAACTACCATTTTGTGTTTATCCACCAAATGAGGCCTGTCTCGATAGACCATATACCCATAAGCTTTCATATGACAACATGATCCTGCATATATTGAATGTATTTACTAATTTTATTAGAAGTAATTTCATACCTTGGCATTGTCTCCATTTTGGGGATGCATCACCCCAGATTCCATTTCTAAGATTTGGATCGCTTATTATCAACACCTTCTACTTGAAAATATTATGCTTGATGGGGGTTTCCTACACCTCCCTTTCCTTGTTCATCCTTTGTTATCCTTGTTTACCTTTGTAGGGTTTTGGATTAAGGTCCCATAGGAGTTCTATGCATCAAGAATATCTTTGTAGGATGGAGCCTTGCTCCCTTCCCGTAACGACCATCCTTCCTCATCCCACTATTTTATTAAGAGAGAGGCATTATTTTATTAAGATAGTGGGAGCACATTTCTTCCTTGCCACACAGTTTTATCAAAAGGCCGAGATTATACTAATTGGTTAGTGAAGAGAATCGAAATCCTCCATCTATTAAAAAAATTAGGCCAGCTGGGAGCAAATAAAAAGAAAACAATCTATTAAAACATGGAGATGGCTGTATTATATATATCCCAAACCCTAGATCTTGATTCAATCCCATATTTCCTCTTCTCTCATTTTGTTGTTGTTGCTTATGTAAGAATATGAATGGTTATAATCTATAATAAATAAATCAATATGAAAGAAAAGACGGTCAAAATTAAATTATAATAGAATAATACATTGTTAATAAGATGACTTTATCAAAAAGCCGAGATTATACTAATTGGTTGGTGAAGAGTAAACCATCTACTGAGTGCAAATAAAAAGAAAACCATCTATTAAAACACGAAGATGACTCTATTATATATATCCCAAACCCTAGATCTTGATTCAATCCCATATTTTTTAGTCTCTCCTTTTTTTTGTGCTTATGTAAGAATAGTTATAATCTATAATAAATAAATTAATATGAAAAAAAAGACATGGTCAAAATTAAATTATAATAGAACAAGAGCCACGAGGTGGCAATGTCCTCGGCGTTCCTATTTAGTGTAGCCAAAAGATGGAAGCTATAAATTAAAGTGTCTAGGAAAATAAAAATTACAGCAATAACCACCTCTATATATGCATGTATATGCCTATTAAAGAGAAGAAAAGAGAGAATAAATTCCAAACATTAAATGTCAAGAAGAAATTACAACAGAGAAATTAGGAGATTCTTTCTATATTCCGAGAAGGATTGTTTTGGAGAAGACTACGTTCCTTAATTATTGAGTGGAAATCTAACACCCTATTTATTACATGTACAAGATGTTTCCAAATCAAGATGTAGTTGTTTTTTGTGGCAATAACCTAGTTATACTCACTTCCAAAAGAAATATTTATTACATGTACAAGATGCTTCCTAATCAAGATGTGGTTATATTTTCTCGCAATAACCTAGTTATCTACTCACTCCCAAAAACAACCCTAACTCCTCAACACTAACTCAATGAGGTTAATAGTATTCGCTTATAATAATCAATTTTGTCGAAAATCTGTTGCTCGCCAAATCTAAGTTGGAGTTGTTTCATTTGTTTGTTTCTTTGAGTCAGAATTATATGCTCGAGAGGTCCACATTAAAATCCTAATTGTTTGCTATCAAAATCCCATTTTAGGTTTACCAGAATCTATTTTTGTTTTGGCATGGGCACCACAAAACCCTATCATTCATTAGTATCAAATATATAAATAAACTAAGATAATTTTATTTATTGGCGGCTTTCATTTTTTTAATTTTTTCTTGTTCAACTTCTCTAATAAAAAATGTAATAATGATTTTTTTTTTTTATCTGAGAGGAAAACAAGTCAAACCTGACCAATGATAAAAGAAAATAGTGAATCTAATTTGCTCTGCATGGGAATATTCAACCCCAACTAGAAAGATGGAAGGAAATTGTGAACCTATTTTTGCTATGCAAGGAAATAATTCACTCAACACACAAAAAAATCAACGAGTAAGTAAAAGTTGTATCGACAGGTATAAAGTGTTTATGATATTTTTATTTTTTATGTTCAAGGAAACATAATGCTACTCGAGAATTTTTGTGACACTTATTGGAGAATAAGGATGAACTTGGGTAGTCTTTCCTATTGAACTGAACGCATATTCATGAAGTGGAGATTTAAAAGAGGGAAATGAAATCAATGAAACAACAAATATCATCCCTAAACAGAGTTTTGGACATACCAACTTAAAAATCATAAAATTTCAAGATTTATGCACAGTTTAATCATTCGCTAAAACATCTCTGAAGAAATATAGATATACACATAGAAACATCTAATAATAAAAAATAGTCACGATATTGTGTGATAAAGAATGCAATGAAAGCAAACAGGCTTGTATCATCTCATGGCCAAAACTTTCAACCAAGAATTGGCCCTAATGGTTGATAAAAGCCTTCCAAATAAAGGTTGTTATCTTGTCTTATCTCGAACAAGGAGTTCAAACCCAAGCTTATCATGTTGTTTGTGTATTGAGTTCACAACAATAAGCCAATTGTGACATTCCATCCATTACTAAAAAGAAGTGTAAGGGTATGATACATAATCTAGTCTCAGCTAAGTAGCTGGTACAAACCTCCTTGGGTAAATTGAGATCCTAGTTCATATTTATATTGGAATTTTCAATAACTGCCTAATACATGTAATTATGTTAGAGCCCAATACAAAAACAAAAAACTTGAGCTGCAACACACATTCGACTTGGAATTAAAATTTAAATTAAGCTATCTTCATGACTTCATAAGTCCATAACCTTCATGCCTTCATAAATCCATTATTAACCTTGGTTTATTCATGTGTCCACAAGTTTTCTTTTGGTTTGCCACTTTTCTTTTTGATAAATTTGTTCCTTAAATGGACTTTCTTTTATGAACTATTCATTGTGTATCTTAAGCTTGGACAATTCTTTTTTTTTTCTTCATTATATAAACTTTGTAAGCTTGCTATTTGGAGTTTATCATACTTGAGTTTTAAAAAAAAATTATTCTTTTTTAAGGCATTATAAAAGCTCTTAAAATATTTAGTTACTATGTTACTAAGAAAAAATACTATTTTTTAATTATAAAAATATAAAAACTTAATCAAGAAAATGACATAAGTGATGATAAGGATTTCAAATATTTAACTATTCTTATTCTTTTTCTTTGGTTGAAAAAACACATTCCTACAATTACAAAATTTCTAGTTCCATCATTCTACCAAGGTAAGCTTTAATTCAATGAAACTTCTAAGGTCCAAATTACAACAATTGATTTTCAAGTTAAATAAAATGATTTGATACCTAATTGTTTAAATGATTTGATAAATATTTGCTTAGTATGAATTTTCTAGTTTTATTTTTTGTTTTTTAAAGTTTTTTTTAAAGTTATTTTAGTGTTTGGATTTTTTTTAAATTTTTATGAAATTAGTGTTATGAGTTATGCATTAGTGATTAGATTATAGGTAGATAATTAAAAAATATGATAGTTCATATGTTATATTGTGGAAGCTTCCAAAGCTTAATGAAAGAGTTAATGGAGTTTTAAACAAGACTTGGATGTAGAGTTATTGTTCCAATTCAAGTAAGTATTATTTTCATTACATTACACAAATAACTTAAGCTTAAGTAGTTATTTACTTAGTAACTCAAGCTTAAATAAAAGAGTTAAGGGAGTTTTAAATGAGACCTCCCTGTAGAGTTATTGTTTTAATTCAAGTAAATATTACCTTCATTACATGACACATATATTTTAAGCTCTTAGATATTTACATTGATTGAATTACTAGTTACATGTAAATTTGCACTATACTTGTTAAGGTTTTGTAAATTAGGTAGCACCCTAAATGAACTTGACTATGGAAGAAAAATCCATGATTAATTAAGAGTGCTAGAGCTAAAGCAATCTTAGGACACAAATTGTCATGAGAAGACTTGGTTACTAAGTGCATGTCTTAAAAGGTGATGACTTAGAAGGTGATAAGTATATGAGGTGATCACGTATGCATGTGAGGTGGTGATTGATAGGCCTATTTGGTAGTCTTAATATTGTGTATAATACTCAATAAGTCTTAAGGTAATGATGATGTTATGTAATTCATTTAAAGTCTCAATCCTAGGTGCATGTCTCACATGTGATGATTGATACCATAAAATTCATTTCCTTAGTTTGAAAAGAAGAAAGAAAATCAATTCATTATATAATCACAATTGGAAGTACAAAACTCAAAAAACAACTTACATTGCTAATTTTAATCTCTAAATAAAAGTTTTGAGATTGGTTCACTCATTTCAAAGTGAAAGTCCCAAGATGATAATTATGCTATGATATTATACATGTCTATTTTAATGTAATGACTAGACTACATTTCTAAAAATTTCAAAATTCATCTCTAGAATTTCAGTCGTTTCAATGTCACCGCAATTGCTAACAATTATTGCTATAAGGAAGAAGTTATAGCAATGTGTTACTTTTCCCACAAAATTCTAATAGAAAAGAAAATTATGTTGTCACATAATTACTTAGCCATCAAATTGATTTCATTACTTAGCCATCTAATTGATTTATCAGTGTTTTGTCAGAACACG
>LPNX010459058.1:44974-62717 GCA_001517045.1 Pseudotsuga menziesii | reverse complement strand
AAGGCACACATACTTATGTGGAATCCATATATCCATGTGGCATTGACATGACAAGTTTACCTTGTAAGCATAAAAAGCATCGTCTTTCCAAATAAAAAACAAAAGATGGCATCGTCGAGACAATGTGTGGGATGCCAAGAAATGTATAATGATGAGGTGGACACATAACATCCACCACATTTATCACTTTTACCATGCTTCTATGTGACATTGATACTTACTATGCTGATATTGATGGATATCCCAACGTTTTAACCAAGTTCTTAAGAAAATTATAACTTATTAATTTGAATGATATAGTTAAGTGATGGATAAAGATTTAGTTGAACAATATTTGAAAAATCAAACACTCGTGAATGGCGATAATGTCTATGTAGTGGAACGCCATGACTAACCATTTGACTAACCAACATCCTCTTCTCCTTAGTTTGCCAACATACGACACTAGCGTTGTCTAACAACTAGAACTAGACCAACCGTGACCTCCTTCCTTAGTTTATTTCCATACCATCTCATGTTCTCATCAAATAAGAAGATTTATTTCCATACCATCTCATGGTGTCATCAAATAAGAAGAGGGATTCTTATAAATTTTAAAATTCAACAAATGTGTGTTGAAAAACATTCCAAAACTTTTATTCATGACTCCATGTATTATTGAAGTTTCCAAGATAAAAGGGGGGTTCTCCTCATCAAGCTTATATTGTATTTCTTAGTATGAAAATTACGATTTTGAAAGCAAATTTAAGATTTCTTTAACAAGGGATCAAGAATTTAACAATTTATTTTACAAGGTTGTATACAATTACTACATAAGACTATACAAAAGAAATAGATGTGGCACACATCTTAGCACATAATTTAACAACAAAATAATATAAGTTGTTATTTAGCATGCTACATTAATAACTTACTATTTTAAACAATAATGCTTTAAAATAATATTAATAATTAATTTATTTTGGAGCAAATCATGGACATTCCACTAGTTATAATTGATTTAATAATATATTATTAAATTTTAAATTTTAAATTGATAAATAAAATAATGAATGTTTATTAACAAGAGCCACATTATAACAATGTCCCTAAGTTGTAGTTAAATATGATTTCAGGACAATGATGCTTATTACACTGTAAAACCTAGATTCAGTGTCTTAATTCATGCTCGTCCCACATTTACCTGAATCAAACCAATAGTAAACCCTATATTATTATTAATCTTATAAACTATTGCAACAAGTTTGCGGTTGATCTTGTATTAGTTTTTATTTTACTTTTACAATTCCTTGCTATGTAAAGTTTTTTACCTGTTTTTTCTTTCCGTTAAATAATGTAATTAGTTTTGTTTATTTAATTTCTATTAACTATAGAGTTTGAAGTCTTATTTTCATGTTGGTGATGGAATTCTTAATATTTATGGATGATTAAACAATTATATTAAAAACCTCACAAAATTTCTCAAAATGTAAATGTTTAAAATGTGAATATCCATTATTCAAGGGCATTTGGGTATATTCCCATGTGTTTTGTGGGTGGCGTAGCGTAGCAAGGGCAGAAATCATGGTTTCCAGATGTTCTAGGAGGAACACAATATATATCTCGTCACTACCATCACCATATTCCTCCATTTTTCCTACCACAAATAAAATTCTAGATAGCCAAAATTAAAAACCATTTCCTTGCCACAAAATCATCTAGATACGAACCTCTTTTAAGTGACGATGGCTCAAACTTTAGTTATATCATTCGAATCTTCCCTTGTTATTTTAACATTAAACTTATGTTTGCATATAATCTTGTGTGAATTGTTCATTTCATTGCCAATAACATTGATATTGACTTATTCAATTACCCTTTTCAGTCAATAGTATCAAGTGAATAGCAACAATTGTTGTTACCATGTTTATGAAAACATGGCAACATAGAACTAGTCTTAAGTCACTATAATCGAAGATCTCGCTAGATGAACTAGATGTTGACAACAATCTTTTTTTTTCATTAAACACAATTTTCGTCTCTCAAAATTGTGTTCTTTCATAATAATAAAAAACATAGTTGCGAGAAAATAGTTTCCTTTTCTTTGAAATAGTCTATTCTTTCGTATCCTTACATTGAGATTTTTTTGCAATGATTAAACAATACAACTAAAATATCTTTTTAATTCATGCCTTGTCAAAGTTTGTCGAATTTTAAGAAAATGAAATTAAGATGGAAAACATTGTTTAACAATAAGCATACCTAGATATAATCACATATGCCACAAGGTGGCCACAAGCTACAATAACAAACAATTATTCCCTTGCAACAATTTTTTTTTCCAATAAATGATTGTTCTTTCCATTCTTAATATTGGACAACAACATTTGAATATATCAAACAACAATTTGCTTTAACAAATTTCTTTACTTTATAAACTTTTTACCCTTGCAATCAAACAAAAACAATAAAGAAACAACTGTGGAAAACATTATGAAACGAATAGCTTATATTTCTACTATTGTATCGAATTTTCTTTCTTTTTCCAAATGTCTACTACTATTTATTCTAACAACACATTGTTTCAAACATTCAGGAGCAACAACAAATATAGTAGAAGGAGAAAATATTGAACGTGTTCAAGCTATGTGCACATTTGAATGCTACTCTGGTATCATTGTATTCTGCTCAATTGCTTGTGGATTGTTATAGGTATCCAAAGCAAAGATAATTAGGTATCCATCCCAACTGCGCAACACCCCATGACAAAAATAATACTGCTCTTATCAAAGCTATGAGAATGTTAGCTAGTGCAGTCCATAGCGTCCCTATACACACAAATTTCATAAACAAACTTCAAAATTGATTGGAAATCAAATTACATATACAAGATAAAAAATTTCACAAATTTCATAACAAACTTCAAAATTGTTTGGCAATCAAATTACATATACAAGCTAAAAACAATAATGGAAATCTTACAACAACTACACAAAATAACTATCTTATTATATTTCATTCACTTGGATCAGTTTAGTGATTGAAAATGTGTTCAATTTATTTTTAATCTTAAAAAGCTTAGAAAGAAGTTATTAGAAACAAAATAACTTTGAAAATGTGTTCAATTTATTTTTACTCTTCAAAAGCTTAGAAAGAAGTTATTAGAAACAAAATAACTATCTTATTATATTTCATTCACTTGGATCAGTTTGGTGATTGAAAATGTGTTCAATTTATTTTTACTCTTAAAAAGCTTAGAAAGAAGTTTTATGGGTGGCTATAGTTTTGACAATTTAAAAGGTTGTTTAAAAGGTTGGAAAAGTTTTGACAATTTAAAAGGTTGTTTAAAAGGTTGGAAATGTTTGTATTGTGAAAAATATGCTCATAAATCCTAAAAGGTTGGAGATGTTTGTATCGTGAAAAATCATAAATCCTTCCTTGGGTTTTTGGCACAGCTGTACCGCAAGCTCTTAAACCCATGTTATGGCGGAATGTTTTTTTGCACCTTTCACCACATGCTGCCTGACAATCTGCATCACATGCTGCCTGACAATCTGCATTAGAGAAATGAAACAACTTGTGATAGCAAGAACCAGCGTTGGATTCATAACTAAAAGTTAAAACAAAGTAGAGCATTCTAAACTAAAGCATTCTTCTAGAAAGCCGTAAATTTTATATTAAAAAGTATTTACACTCTTGTATTGGGAAAAATGAAGGTTCCAGCACACATACAGTCTCCTCTTAATAGTTAAATGCAATCTCTGCATTGTTTAAATGCAATCTTTAATAGTTAAATGCAATCTCTTATTGTTTCAATTATTTACGCTGGCATAAATTTTAGGGTAGATTGGAATCAGGAGCGGTTTAGTGTGTAAATTGGAACGCTCTATTTCTTGACAGAGGAACAGGAACATTATGCCATCAGCTATTACAATCATTATTTCTTTGTTCAATGCATGTCAACATGTGTAAATGAGACTTGACCTTTTAATAGTTAAATGCAATCCCTGTATTCTTTATTAGTTGTATGTTTTTATATATTATACTGCTCATAAGGGATTGACCCTCTTAAATTTGGTATGCTGGAAAAGTATTCAACCATGTATTTTATATTTTCTTTAACAAATAATTCATATTCTAGATCTCAACATTTTTAATGTGCACGTCAATAATTTAATCTCAGTATTATATTATGCTATCTAATGTACATTCCATAATCCATCGATAATTTAATTGATTGAGAAAAATGCAGAGATATGAATGTGCAGGCGCATTGCAAAACAAATTCCATTATTGAATTACAATTTATAGGGTTTAGCTGTAGACTATATACAGAGGAGAGTACAGTATAATGCGTGTGGAACCACGCACAAAGAAAAAAGAACTAGGAAGGTCTTTAGCCCCTATGGGCCAGACACCATTTATCAAAATATTTCTTTTTCCAATTAACGACGAATGTTACATAAGTCCTTCGTGGCGACTCAGCGAGATTAACGAAGAGGCATTTATCAGAATCTGTATCTATACAGTTTGTTGGACAAATCCATTTCTGCTTTATAGTTGGCTGGACAACTTATTGTGTGAACATCTTCGCCTGTTTATCCTATCTGTATGCGTCTTCATATGCAGTTGAACGTACAGTCCAATGCATGTTGACCCCAACTCCAAAGAGATCCCATTTGATTTGCTTGCACGGCCTGTGCGCGTAGATTAAAGCGAAAACTGGTAATGGTTGAAATTTGAAATAGACGAAAATAAAATCAATGGAAACTTTTCTTGTATTGGACGGCCGACCATTACCATTTTAGTTACATTCTTCCCATAATTTGTGCGCCCCTCTCAAACCCCAGACTCATCTACACCCCCTGGAAATTTGTATCGATCGAGCTAAGCTTCTCATTTTCGTTTCTATTTTTCAGTTACCCATGGCTACCTCCACCTCCAGCTCGAGCGCTGTAGATCCCATTACCTGCAATTCCTACCGTCACGATGTATTTATTAATCATCGTGGCCTGAATTTAAAGAAGACTTTCGCCAGCCATTTATATCATTGTCTTATTTCGCATGGACTGACAGTGTTTAACAGGATCAACAATAGATGAACCCTGAAAAACTTCAAGGAACAACAAATGATCATTACAAGTCTTGAATACAAAAGAAACGTTGCCACAAGAAGAAAAATAGAAAAAAAAACAGTAATTCACGACCTCATGTAACCTCGACCTAGGCATTCATCGGCCACCAAAACTGAGGCACAACAGGCTTCGCTATCTCGAATTCTAAGATTATATCAACGTTATGGACGCCAAGCTTGTGGTTCCTTCAATTTATATATGAAATGGAAGAGCAGTTGCAGTAGGGAGAACACACCATCAAAGAAATGCATGCAAAGTCGTGGCAGAGAAAGAAAATGCTAGCAGAGAGAGTTGCATGCAGATAGCCACATGGTCACAGTAATGGAAACTCCAAGAAAGAGCCTCGATATTGTTAGAACTGTTCATCTACCGCGAAGAAAGAGCCTCAATATTGTTAGAACTGTTCATCTACTGCACTGACTGACATATGAAGTCAGGTTGTCAGAATAGTAAGGATAAAAAAGTAGATTTTCACAATAAGACTTTAGTTGTAAAAGTTTGGATAAAATTAAGAATACCATATTATAAAAACTGAACTACCATATGCACAATTATCAAAACCTAGGTGATTATAAAATTCCCTGCTTGTAGATTGCAGGGAGGTTGGGTTTAATTCCCAATAAGAACTTTGCATAAAATGTAAAAGCCATATCATAAAAACCTGAAATTGCGATTGCACATTTACCAAAACCACGGCAATTACATAACTTTGTTGAAGGTTGGGTTTAATTCCCAATAAGAACTTTTTATGAAATGTAAAAACCATATCATAAAAATCTGAAATTGGGATTGCACATCTACTAAAACCAAGGAAATTACATGAAAAGCTAAAGTCTGATACATTTATAGCATTGATGACATCATGTCGCCGCCGGGTCCTGGGGCACATGAACCCAGGGCAACGCCACTTTCATCAAATCAATGATAACTTAAAAAATAGACAATTAAAAAAAAGTTTAAATAAAATTTGCATTAAAAATTGCTAAACCTTTGTCAGAGCGACAGGGTAAGAGACTGAAAATGATCATTTTCTGCTTACGCAAGCTCGCCGCCGGGTCTTGGGATACAAAGTTCGAGGCATACGTCACCCTATATAGACGAATAGAAAGCAAGATAAATCAAATTTAAATAATCTTTCTAAAAAAATTTGATACAAACTATACCAAAAACATTTCAAATGCCAAAATTTTTAACCTACCTCCGAAATTAATTCACCTGAGCGATTCATATATATCTCCTGTCGGGGACATAATAATACATTGTTAATGAGATGACTTTGTAAAATATAAGTATTCATAACATGATTATAATACATACATGAAAAAATTTAAAAGTCATCAAGGTTCGATAAAACTAGGAATTAAGAAAGGATATGTTAGTATAAACCGGACACAAGAAAACTAGGCGGTTTGAAAAATATAAGAAATATAATATAATCTGTATAAAACGACTTGGAAAACTTAAAGAGGTAAAAATATTATATTGCATTATTAGTGAAATGATTAGGAGAGATTTAAGGAATAAAGAGATAAATATATTTAAAAGGCAAAGGAAAAATTTAGTGAGCGTGAGAGGATGGGAGATAAGTAAAGGCTTCAAAAGTAATTGCTTCTGGCAGATTGGACGATTGTCATTACTCGTGATCTACAGGATTGCATCTAACCTCTGATCTTGGGATTTGGTTTTTTAATTCTGCTTTCTTCGGGTGTGACACGTTTTCTTGGTTCTCCTGGATGACGTTAAGAGCATTAAAGCACATGGCCAGAACCCTGCCATCTGTTCGTGAAGGAGTTAAGTTGCCCCGGGGAAAGAACGTTGGGTTAAATACTTTGGTTCCGCTCGATGGTTCTGTTTTGCTGTTTGCAGAGGATGTTGGAGTGGGAGGGATTAATTTGTCGATTGGCGTTGCCATGCAACCTAACCTCACTTTACCTGTGATTGATCGTTTTCATGGTCTTTTGGCCTATTCTTCTCCGGTTTTATCTAGGTCCTTGTCTTCTGAGTCGGGAAAGGGCCCTGTGGAGACTTCGGTGCTTGCTGAGGATTTGACGTTGAAAGCTGAACATGTTTTACATGAATCAGGGTTTAAGGGAGGTTTTAAGGGTGTGATTTCTGGCATTCTACCTGGTAATAAATGTGTCTCTCCGGAGGTTGTTAAGCGACTGAAGCGGCCTGGGAAAATTGTTAGGAAAGGAAAATCCACGATGATGGTTGTCGGAGAGGATGTCAGTCTGAATGACATTATTTTGACTAATGCCACTACTCTGGTGGGCAGATTTGGCGGATGGAAGATTAGTGCTGATGGTGTTAAAATCTGGGTTGCTGGTGTATGGAATGACCGTATTAGTATTTTCCCGAATGTTTTCATCTTGCCGTGCGGGTGGATCGCTTTCAAGTTCCATTCTGAAGCTGATGTGGCCATTATTCTCGCTGGTTTCTGGAGATGGAAGAACTCAGCTCTGTTACTGAAGAGATGGTCGCCGTTATTTGACCCGAGGGTGGAAAGGTATGATTTGATTCCCATCTGGGTTAAGCTCCCGAACTTGCCTTTTGAATTTTGGTCCACCGAATTCTTCAATCTGATCGGCAATACCTTAGGTACATTCCTGGAAGCTGACCTCTCTTTTCTTGACTCGGTTATTTGCTGTCTGGGTAAAGTGTTGGTCCTTCTTGATTTTAGGAATGGATTAGCGGAGGATATCTTGATTAAAAAGGGGGATTTTGAGTTTCTTCAGCCTTTAGATTATCTTAACATTCCTTTTAGCTGTAATAGATGTCATACCTATGGCCATTTAATCCCTGAATGCCCTTTACCTTTTTCTAAAGTCGGTATTTCTGCCTCTGCTCCAAAATCCAAATCCTTTTGGAGGATGAAGAACCTTGTTGTTTTGGATTCTAATAAATCCGTCTCGGATGAGGTTATGGTGGAAGCTTTGACAGGAGATGATCCGGTTTCGGGTCGTGTCAAGAATGGGGACTCCTTGAATTCTCTCAGTTTTAAGGATTCCAATCCTAATTTACATTTGGATAACCATAGGATTGAGACCCCTCCTGTAGTCTTGGCAACTGATATTTTGGCCTCGGATGAGGTTCTGATGGAAGATTTGATGGATGTTGACCCGGTTACAGATTTTGTTCAGTTGGTGGATTCATTGAAACCACTTAGTTTTTCTATGATTGATCCCAGCTTACTTTTGGATAACCTTTTTATTATTGGTGATGGGATTTCGAGAGAGACAAGATGGACATTATCTCCTGTGGGGAATTTAGGGAGTTTAGGGTTTGTCTCCCCTGTTAAATCTCATAAACCCTTGGAAGGCTACTTCTTGCGGTCGTGTGCTAAGGCCAATTCTGCAAGTTTAGGGGTTTTGTCAGGGCATGATATTCCGTGTATTGATCCTAGAGGGGTTCATAAGATGTTGTTTCTCGATGTAAATTTTGTTCCTGGGGCACTTAGAGCTATGTAGTCCCCTTTGGGTGTTCGCATATGATTACTATGACCCTCAATTGTAGAGGGTTGGCTAGTTTGCCCAAAAAACTAGCGATCCGTAGATTGATTGCTGAACATTCAGTCGATGTTTTATTTTTACAAGAGACTATGTGTGGTGGTGATTTGCTTGTTTCTGAGATGGAGTCTATAGATCGTGGATGGAAGTTCTTATATGTGGATTCTAAAGGTAAATCTGGGGGTTTACTTCTAGGTTGGAAAATGTGACTTTTTCATCCGATTAATGCCTGGGATTTTGGTTCTGGTCTCTGTGCTACGCTGCACTCTATTGAAGTTAATTTGACAATTGTTTGTCTTAACCTGTATGGTCCTTATGTGGAAAGAGAATTATTTTGGATTAATATGTTCAAAATGGAGGGTTTGTTGAGTTCTAAATTGATTTTGGGTGGTGATTTGAACTTTTCTATTGGTTTATCAGAGGTTTGGGGTGAAAAGGCTAGAGTTGATAACCTACCTGATTTCTTTCTCAGGAATATGGAATCTGCTTCACTTGTGGATCTAGCCCCTGCTATGCTGTTACCTACCTGGAATAATCGGAGGGTTGGGTGTGAAAACATTTGTAAAAGACTAGATAGGATCCTTCTTTCTTCTGATTTTCTAGATTGTGATATGCATTTCAGACAATGGATTGGAAATGGAAGGGATTCAGACCATAATCCTATCTTTATGCATTTGTTGTCTAAATATCCTAGACCACGTAGTCCCTTTAAATTTAATGCTTTTTGGTTGGAGGATGAGGACTTTGTCTCCCTTTTAAAATCTTCCTGGACAGTTTTCTCTGATAACCTTGAGTTGTCTCCTGATGCCCACTTTTCCTTAAATCTAAAGAAACTTAAAGAAGTGTCTATCTCTTGGTTGGCTGCGAAGAAGTTACAGGAGGATAAGGACTTAGTGGATATTGAATCCTCTCTGGATGATTTTCACAAGATGGGATTAGGTTTTGCTTCTAAGGTGGTTAAAACTTCTTTTGTTGATCTGGAATAACGTAAGAGGAAGATTTTACTAGATCGGGAAAAGGAAGCCAGATTGAAAAGTAGAGTTTTATGGTTATTATGTAGGGATGAAAACACTTCTTTTTTCCATAAATTTGCTGATAATAGGAAATTCATTAACTCTATCTGGAAAATAGCTGATGATGATGGAAACTTGGTGGAAGGTTTTAAGGACATTGCAGTAGCTGGGGTTAAACACTTTGAGACCTTATTTCAGGAGGAGAGTAATCTCCATTTCCCCGAAGTTGTTAAGAGTGCTGGGTACTTTCCTACTACCATTTCTATGGAAGAAAATGAAGAGCTCATTAAACCTGTTACTTTACAGGAAATCAATTCCATTCTTACTTTGAGCAAGAATGATAAGAGCCCTGGTCCGGATAGACTCCCGGTAGAAGTTTATCAGGATCTGTTTGATGTTATGGGACTTGATTTACTTTGTGTGATCGAAGATTCAAGAAAATCTGGTAAAATTCCAGCTGTCTTTAATTCCACTTTTCTTGTTCTGATTCCTAAGATTGATCTACCTACTTGTTTCGAGGACTTCAGGCCAATTGCTTTATGCAATTTTTGCTACAAAATCATTGGTAAGATTATTTCTACTCGCATCAGGCATGTGTTGGATTGTTATATTTCATGTGAACAGTTTGGGTTTTTACCAGGTAGACAGATCCATGATGCGGTGGGTGTCATACAAGAGCGTTTACATACCATTCATGGTAAACACTTAAAATCGACTTGTCTAAAGCCTATGATAGAGTTAGTTGGACTTATCTGAGGGTCCTCTTGTCCAAAATGGGATTTTCTATTTTTTTCATTAGCTGGGTTATGAGCAGGTTAACTTCTGTTTCCTTTGTTGTTCTTATAAATGGAGCAACTTCTACTTTTTTTAAAGCTGGAAGGGGGTTAAGACAGGGGTGCCCCTTGGCACCTTTACTTTTTCTGATTATTGTCGAAGGACTGAGTAGAGCCATTTATTGTGCCAAAGGTGATGGAATTTATCGTGGTATACCTTTTGGAATTGAAATTTCTCTAACTCATGTACTTTTTGTGGACGATGTTATCATGGTCACTGATGGTTCGGAACAATATTTATCTTCTCTGTGTGAGATCCTATTGACTTTTTGTAAAGCCTCTGGTATGCAGATTAATGACAAAAAATCTGCATTATATCATTCTGGTCTGGATGATTTTGAGATCATTACTATTCAGAATATTTTTTCTTTTATTGTGTTACCTCTTGTGACTGGTATGAAGTATCTTGGTTTCTTTCTTAAACCATGCAGACATGTTCTGAAGGACTGGGACTGGCTTATTGCAAAAGTGGGAAAAAGGATTCTGAATTGGAGTTTTCACTGGTTAACCAAGGGAGGTAAGCTTACGTTGATTAAAGCAGTCCTTGAAGCCATCCCAATTTACTGGATGCATTTTTGGATCCCTGTGGGGGTCATTAAGAAAATTAGAAAGATATGTTTTAGACTTTTGTGGTCTGGACACAAGGATTCTGCTGGTCTTCCTTGGACTTCTTGGAAATATTTGGCTTGCCCTAAATCACTGGGTGGTTGGGGACTCAAAATTCTGGCGGTTTTTTCCAAAGCCCTTTCAACCAAGAGTGTTTGGAATATTATTACAGGTACGGGTCTATGGGTTCAGATTGTAGCCCAGAAATATGTTCATCCTCTATCTATTCTGGATTGGATCTGTGTACCTGACAAGAAGAAAAAGAATATCTCAATTTTTTGGAAAGCTGTTTTATGGGATTTTGAACTTATTGGTAATAACCTTGTCTGGAAGGTTGGTAATGGTGCTGATCTAAGGATTGGTATTGATCCATGGGTAGGTTGCAAATGGCATCATCATTTACCTATTTTACTACTTGATAAATTACATTCTGTTGGCATTTTCCATCTTAAAGATATTGGATGCCCTGGTTTGACTCTTCAAAGTGATCAAGGATGGCTTTCTGCAAACATTATTGGGCTATCTGATTTACAAGATGTTTTATGTTGGAATGGTTATCTAGCTATTCTTAAAGCTAGTCATGTCAGAATTTCTACCAATGGTGATGCACTTGTTTGGAATCCTTCCAAAACTGGTAAATACACTCCTAAAGAAGGTTATGTTCATCTGCTTAAGGACAAGACTGGTTTGGAATTATCCTGGTGGTGGAAAGTTTTGAGGAAACTTAAGTGCCCTTTAAAATCTAAAATATTTTGCTGGTTTCTTTTTTCTGGAAAGGTGCTCACTTGAGATGTCTTGGTTAAAAGAGGTTTTGAAGGACCTGGTAGATGTTACTTGTGTAAAATGGAGGTTGAAACTAATTATCATCTAGGGGTGGACTGCCCTTACACTAAGAGTGTTTGGCTTGATCTTGAAGATAAATTAAATTTCAGAAACTTATGGTATGGGACATCTGTGACAGGCTGTTTGAAGAATTGGTGTCTTAATATGCAAGTTAAGCATATTAGGTCATTGCCTGTTATTGTATTGTGGTTTTTATGGAAGGCTCGAAACCAAAGCTATTTTGAAGATCAATATTTGCTACCTTCACAGGTTTTCTCTTTCAGTTTGGGTTTGCTGAGATCTTTCCCACAAAAGGATCAAGTTCTGAAAATCAGACCTGTTTTTGCAGAAATTATTGATAAAACCTATCCTTGGGGTTTTTTTGATGGATCAACAGCTGAGGATTCGTCAGTTTGTGGAGCTGGAGGTATACTTTATTTTTATGATAAAATTTCCTTCTCCTTTAAAGCTGGTTTAGGGGCTGGTACTAACAATACTGCTGAACTCTGTGCTTTAAAGCTTCTACTCACTCTGGACAGGATGAAGGATTATGCAAAAATCCATATTTTTGGTGATTCACAGTTAATTATTAACTGGGCCAAGGGTAAATTCAGAATGCACAATTTAGAATTATCTTTAATTCTTCAGGAAGTTCATAGAATTTTTGATAGGTTTGAGATGGTGCAGTTTCAACATATCTACCATGAAAGGAACAGTCTTGCTGACTCTTTGGCGAAGGAAGGAGCAAGGATTTGTGAGGGTCACTGGCTTATCAAAGAACAGAGAGAGGATTCAATTTATGAGACTTACCAAATTTTCTGATTTGATCTTGATGATAATGAGTTTTTGCTTTTTATAGGTCTAATGATGGTGATCTTTTGATGTTGCTGCAACTATATCAGACTGATGGTTGAATATCTTTTGCTGGATGTGACTGAGATATGACAGTTTTACTGAAATACTATGATACTTTATGAATCTTTTTGATTTAAAGATACATTACGACACTATATGTGTTTTTATGTTTTGTAAATTTGCTTCTAGCAAATCTATGATGACAGGTTTTGATGCTTGATCTTATGATCTTATTTGTAAATATTTTGCTACAGATTTTGACATTTTCCTTCTTGGATGATAATGAACTTCTGATCCATCTGAGAAATGTAAAGAAATTTACGGTTTTTTTTCAATGAAAACAGAAAAAGTAAAGGCTTCAAAAATTAACAACTAAAGACCGTGAAGTTAAGATTAAAAAGAAAAATTGGAAGCTCAAAAGGATGTTGTTGAAACAATTTTGTTATTTTTTTTAAAAAATAAATAGTTTTATAATCTTTAGATGCAATTGTATAGTTAAAACAAAGATTTTTTTAAATATTTTAATAATTTTAAAGGAAATATTTTTTATTTATTTAGAAATTGAATTAAATTAGAATTTTAAGTGTAATTACATAATTAAAACAAAGGCTTTGTTAAACATTTCAACAATTAATCGCAAAATCATAGCTTCTCATAAGATAATATCACTTAAAAATGATTGAGATAGGCTATAGTCCTACATAACCAAAGTACATAAAGTATCGAAGGGCATATGACGACTAGGCTGCCATATTGCATAATGTTTGATAACTTGTTACATAACATAAAAGTAATTTAAAGATAGTTGATTGTTTCCTAGAAGTTGCCCCAAATCATATTCCAACATCAAAACTTGATTTTCTGGTAACTGTAAACCATCTTTGAAAGGCTTGTCCACAACTTGGTTATGCTCCTTGAAGATGCGATAAGGAAATAAGTGTAAATAGTAAATGACAAGGAAATAAGTGTAAATAGAAAATGACAAGGAAATAATTGCAAATAATGAATAAATAACCACAAGAGTTCTTTCCCCACCTAGACACTCCTTTTTAGACAGAGTTAAAGAAACTTAATTTGAATAAACAAACAAATGCAATCTGGCAATAGATAAAGTCCTAAGTTGTGCATCAAAGTGCAATGAAAATCAATAAACCAACCATGTGGAAGTACTAAGAATTGTGGTTATTACCTTGCTTGCTAAATGAGTTAATTACTAAGCACAAAATGTGAGACACAACAACTTATAATTTTTGTCAAATTAAAAACTACCTCCTAAACTTCATAAAACAATTGCCTATGCCCATAAAACTAAATTTGAACAAAATTGTGCAATTTATTCTAGAGACAATCATGTGAACCACACACTGATCTTGTTGAAATCTTCAGGTGAGAAAATTGTGCAGCCATACCACATTTAAGCTATGCACCTCATGTGGATATAGAATATTTTGTTGAGTCTCATGAAACAAAGAAAAATAGGCACACAAGACTATGCATATTCAAACATGAGTTTTTTTAAAATAAGCCTTTGTTGGTGGATGAAGAGTGAACATACAAATGTATGGATGAAACTGCAAGCCTATAAAAGTTAGACATCAACAAAACAACCTGAAAGTAAGATATGTTAATCTAAAACCAAATTGGATTTACCAATTTGCAGTGTGGGTTTTGTTAAATTAATGAGAAAAATAATTGATTTAGCTAGGATGCAAGCTAAATGACAACCAATTGCTAGTTGTGGAACAAACATAAGAGTATTATAACATCATGTATATAGCAATAAATCATAGATGCGATTTTATTAATAATTTCACCTCCAAAATTCCATTCATAAAACAAAAAATGGATGAAAACAACAATACTCATATATTAGCCCATTAAAAAGGAATAAACATGTGATATCACCTTAGTAAGAGTGAATGGATGCAAGTGGATTCCAACGCTCTCCTTGGTATAGGTATTTTTCCTCATTGAATGCTCTATCTAACTATGGCGAGTGAAGAAACCTTAATACTTTGATGAAATAAGACAATCAAGGTTATTGAGGCAATGGAAGATAGAGATGATTGATCTCTATGTTCATTCCTCTAGCATAACCTTGCAATTCTTTTCTTCTTCAATTGCTACCCCATGAATTTATTTTATAGGTAAAAATTGGAGATATAATGTTAAACTAGCTTCAATACCGATGGTTTCCATCCAAGTGGGATCCCATGTGCTTTATTAGACCCCTGGTAGGCCAAAGGACCAATCATTCATGAGATGTGTGCCCAATTTCACCTTGTACACCACCCTAACACTTCTCAACTTAGTTCTTTTCCATTAATGTGTTGTGGTGCAACTAAGTTCCACTTTAGTAGTGTTTTGCATGTATCAAAGGATTTCCCATGCGACTTGTACATTAGAGTGAAGGATTGGTTGCACAATCAAAGAAGAAATCAACTTCATGTTTAACTTTGTTTGCTAGGGTGTTAAATAGGGATGATGTAGCATAATTATGCTACTTTAATGTAAATTGGTGATGTCTTTGGGAATAGTCGATTGAATGTTGCATGTGAAAAAATTGAGGAAGTATCACTTGCCATTCTCATGTAAGGAATACAATATGGTGGGTAATTACAAAATCCTCTTTCAAAAAATATCGACCTCACCTTGAGACCCATTATTGTAAATATTTTACTCCATACTTGTTGTTACATTTGTTTCTCTTGTGTTGGAATGAGTATGAACTTTTATCTATTGGTATATCTTTATGGGTTGTTGAGATCATTTTTGTAGGGTGGAACATATTATGTTGATTTTAGAAATTTCTAGTGAAGTCAAAGTATCTCTATAATCAATGATACCCCTTATTCAAAGAAATATTCTTTCATACCACTTGGAGCACTTGCAACAATTCAAGATGCCACTACATTACAAAATCAAATGCTATAGGATAAGCACAGTTAGCTAACAAATAGTACAAGCACTCTCTCTCTCTCTCTCTCACACACACACACACACACGCACACACACGCACGCACGCACGCACATTCCCTATTATTCTATACAAACATATGATAAGCACAATTAACAAACAAATAGTACAATCTCTATCTCTTTATCTCTCTCTCTCTCTCTCTCTCTCTCACACACACACACACACACACACACACACACACACACATGGTGCCGTCAAAATTAGTTTTCTATGCAAACTTAGTTTTTTCTTAAGAGCAGTATATTAAGAAACCAACATAGTAATTGATGGGAATGGAAAGAATCAATTATTTTTTTGATAATTTTTGTACAACACTACCACTTCATTCTCTTTGCATGAAATTGTCCTTTTGTTTCTCGTGCAAGCACACGATGCCTCCTAATGATTGTTTTTTTTCAACAATATGAGTTATGCACTAAGCTCTTTTAAGGATAATGCCTATTAAATTATGTTGAAATTTGACTATGTTATCAAACTTCATTTATAATCCTATTTTGATTGTGTGTTTATATGAACTCTTGCTTAGGTTTGCAAAATAAACTCACTAATACACTAAGCTCTTTTAATACTAATGCCTTTGAATTTTGATTATGTTATCAAACTTCATTTATAATCCTATTTTGATTATGTATGTTTATATGAACTCTTGTTTAAGGTTGCATAATAAACTGTATAATAAGTTAAAGAATTTACAAATTCATTTCTTTATTAGTAAACAACTATATCTCATTTCTTTATATCTCACTTCTTTACTAATAAAGAATTACATTCTTTCATTACATCATGCAGATGTCTTTAATTTTTAGACACCATTAATTATAAGTCACTGGTTTATCAAGTACTAGTGTCCCATTCTATTCCAAGGAGTATATATATCAGATCTATAATTTAATCTAACATTGTATATTATCCCATGCTATTCCAAGGAGTATACATATGGGATCTATAATGTTATATTGGAGTGTACATATGGGATATACAATTTAATATAACATTGTATAATATATTTTGCCAAATATTAAATCTTCTTTGTAAGATTGGAAAGGGATAAATGTGTGAATAGTGCCAACATTTTCAAATGTCAAACATTCGTTGGATGAATATCCAAGAGGTTGACAACGAGTGTACACAATTAATCAATATTCCTTCCATGTAAATAAAAAGGTTGACTACGATTGTACGAAATTCAAATGGATAATGTAGAGCCCACCCAATCATCTCATTGTAACTTACTCTTTCGCTATTATTTTAAGTTTTGGTTTGAAAATTGCAAATGTATGTTGATCTTGACTATGTGTAACTTGAGAAGCAAGTCAAATTCCACACAATTAAATAGAATACATAATCTTAACTTGAATTTAAGCACTTGCCAAGAAGTTAAACAACTTTACTTAATATATCACCTTTTTATTATACCGGATTAAATTACAATTACATCAAAGCTAGAAAGAAAAAACACGGATTATAGAAATAAAACAAGAGCCACGAGGTGGCAATGTCCCCGACATTGTCAATAGTTTTTCCTATAAGACAATAGCTATAGAAGTAAGTGTGATGTGCCTCGGATTTGATAGATCAAAGAAATGTCGTGTGATTTACATGTTTAATAATTGCAAGGGACTCTATTACAAATGAAAAAAACCAAAGTAGGGCTAATTGTTTTCGACTAGCCCTAATCTCCGAGAATTATGGAAAGACAAATGTAGAATAAAAACATCTAATCTCCTTTGCTTTAAATGTTTTTGAAAAAAAAATATTTATCTTTTTTTTTTGAAAAGACACATTAATATTTGCTTCATTTATACAAATGCACAGAAAATACTTTTATCTATTTAAATATAAATTCATATTTACTAAAATTAAATAATAATAATAATTACTTTTATTTATTTAAATATAAATCATATTTACTAAAATAAATAATTATAATAATTATAATAACATTAACCATGATGCTACATAATAATAAAAAATAAAAATAAAAATTAAAAATATCCTCCCAATTTTTATTTTT
>LPNX010459058.1:4965-44624 GCA_001517045.1 Pseudotsuga menziesii | reverse complement strand
CTTTAGACTTCGTCTACACTTCAAAATCATTGTTCCATTAAAGTGCTTCTAAACCTAATTTGTTTCGTTCCATTTAGGCTCCTTTTAAACCTAATTTGTTTTCTTCCTTCAGCTACCTAAAATATTTTTTTCCCTACCTTAAAACCATCCCCTCTTTTTTTTTTCAAATGAAAGTAATTAAAATACATTTATAATTTTTTTTTCAAATAAAAGGAACTAAAGTACATTTATAAGAGCAATACACCATTAGGCTAATATTATTGTGTAATTATTATGAACTGTATATACCTATAGTGAGCATTGAAGTCTATGTATGTATTATGTAAGGACAAGCCATAAATTATTATGAATTGTATGTATTGAAGTTTAATTTGTTTTGGTTTGATTTAAGTAGATTTGAATCATTAAGTACACTAAGCAACTCAATTTTTCAATCCATGAGTACACTGGTCACTCAATCTAACTAGGTAAACTCAATGCTATAAAAAATAAATTGAGAAGAAACAAAGATCGCGAGGCTTCTATTTGTTATTGAGCATATTAGTGCACCAGGTATTGTTATATGCCTTTGATCCGTGTCATGCCTTGATTGTCCTGGAGGTATAATGGAGTTAATAATGAGAACAAAACCATCATGGTATCAAACAGAATTGAAAATGATTTTTTTAAGTTCACAAGATTTGGTTCCTTATCTTCATCATGATGGAGATACTCATTAAATTGAATTGCACTGGTGAGTCTCGTTCCCTCTTCCTTTTGGTGACCAATTGTTAAGATGACATCATGTACAAATGCATTTCCATATATATCTTTGGTGACTAGGGATCTCTTTTGTAAGGTATCCAACTCAAACTCTCCAAAAATATCTGCCACTCTGTCCCACTCCCATCCTTTGAAAAATCAACAGACGTCAAGAAACGGATCTCTGCACTTCTCAGGGTGAGAGTTCTTTCATAACCATATTATAAGCTTTTTGCTTATCTTCTTCGAATCTTAACACTTTTGCTACTAAAGTTAACATTAGTGGAATTCCACCGCATACGTCTATTACCTCTATTATGTCGTGGATTTGGCTAGAGTTTAGTTTTCCTTCCATGTCATCTAACACTTCGTTTTCGAAAACTTCGTTGCGTCTTACTTTGAAATCTTTTCCATACTATGAGTTTTAAAAGACGTTTTTCTTGGGCACGCTCTACCCACATTTGAGTCACGAGCAGTAAGGAGCGGCCTCACCTTTTTTGAGGTATCGAAATCCTTTGGCAAAAGCTGCATCAACTCTTTTTCACCAAACACATTGTCGATATAGATGAAAGCTGGCACATCCTTTAATATCTTACCCAATTCTTGCTGGCCGCTCTCATACATTCTAATATCTGGAATTGTCTCTTCAGGTCCCGTTAAATCTTTGGAACAAAACTAGGGTTTACCGCCAGAAAACCTGATAAGAAGAATTAGTTGTTATCCCAAACATGAACCCGGTTGGAAAATTGCTCCTCCTTAATCCCCTATGTTCGTTCACTTCATTATACTTCTTGTCCATAATCAACTTCAACTTTAATGTATACAGAACTACAATCAGCTATTCCTATCCCATGAATATTCTAAATGGACAACAACTGAAGGTTCTGTTGAATATTCTGAACAGACAACAACTGAAGGCTCTGCTTTGACAGGATGATAATATGACATTAAAGCTAGATTTTATGCAATACCCAGAAATTTTGATGCAAACCCCAATCCAAACAACACCGGTCCACACATCAATAGACATTTGGAGCTAGCTCGTTCTGATATACTATAGAGTCTTTCAATGGGAATGCATCTTTTTGAGGCGCTCGACCAATATTATATACTGGACATTCAGAGCTAGCTTGTTATATCCTCTTATTAGTGCACCTCTGTCAAATTCCATCACTGCAAGCCATAAACTCTTGTTGTATACCGAAACAATGCAGTCCCAAACTGGGATGAACTATGGAGAATGCTAAATAGCTTGAACAGCCTTCCATGAAACCCTTCAACAATACACAAAAATTGCAACTCTATTAAAATTTCACAATTGTTTTACAAGCCATCGATCATCAACTAATTGAACACCAAGTAACCAAGACAAAACATTAAACTAGAACATAATGCTCGTGTTAACAAACACAAGCAGGAAGAGCTGGTAGGAATGGAGCCTTACCAGATGAGCACAGAGTGATTCCTGTAGTGTCGTCCATCGCAAACTACAAACAAAACCTACCAAATAAAACCATGAGTGCACAACAAAACACCAGAAAAGCCACCACACCAAACTTGCAGAACGATATCCAATATTGTAGCAGACATCTACTATACATCATAAATTATCCACACACTTGAAAGAATAAAGCAAGAAGCTTTTTCTGCATCTCTCGCCCCCACACACATATATATTTCTGCAAAACACCAAAACTAGAGATGATACATATATATTGAGACGACACATATTGAGATGACACACATATATTGCTGCAAAACACCAAAACCAGAGATGAAATGTAACTGTTCGTTGCATGCTCCTATTTTCCGTATGAAGTTTTGATTTCAGTTACTCAGTCTGGAAATATGTCCAAATCCAATGTTGGGGACCTAGACATCCCATAAACCCAGGAATCTATCCAAATCCAATGTTGGGAATCTTGACATCCTATAAACCCATTAGTACTCATTTGTCCATCTTATAGTAGTCTATAGTGCCATGGAACTGACTCAACAATCCACTTTACTTGATATAAAAGTATGACATTCCAAAGGCCAATCATGGGCTAATATTATCGTGGAAAACAACCACATCATCGATACTAATTATATGAATTCTAAACCCAATTGTATTGTTGAAAACCACATAATCCAACTGATGCAACTCCTTGATCTAATATCTGACTTGCCTACTATATATATCCAAATTCCATCCTAGGTGGAGGTTGGAGCCTTCCTGTCATTGTTTTAGGATTATGGTTTGTTTGAAAATAAGTCATATCATAATCAACAGAAGTGAAGGCATAACCTGCGCTATTTAAATTGGATAGCATAGGAATTCAACGCGTTTGCTTTTTAATTCGGATCACATCATTTCCACACGTCATTCGCAGTCGCAGTGTAACCAAGTGGACGACAACACTTATGCACCACTTTTTAGTTGGGATCACGTGATTTCACGCGCGATGCACAATTCACAGTGTAACCAGTTGGATGACAAGACTGACGCAACATTACAATCGATTTAGCTTCAGAGTTGTCTCAAATCTTGGCCCACTCGCAAGGTCTTTGATGCCACATTTGGAATTGTTTACTCTTCAAGAGATCATGTATTACCTTCGTATTTAGAAAGCACTGACGGCTCAATGAAATTATTAAATGGATTTATAAGTAAATGAAATTATTAAATGAAAGCCAATTTCACTCAATGAATTTATTGTGTATATACAAATAGTCCAAATATCAGAGAGACCAAACTGATATGCCAAAAGATAAGAAACACATCAGAAAATCCCACCACAAAAGATAGAACAAAGAACAAACCAACAATATAAGAAACAACCCCAGATAAAAACCGGTTCCCTATCAAGATTCAGAAATGATTCAAAACAGAGCAAAGACAGCTAAGATCTACTTTAATAGGTGTGTTTTCAATGAACTATTAACATAATTTCACAAAATTGTTCAATTATCCCTTCAACTTTACCAACATAGATGAGTAAATAAAATAAATGTAACTGAAATTTGACATAGTATAGAAGTCTATCATAAAATGGCCTAAAATAATTACAGTTTTTAACAAATAGTGCCAACAAAAGGATTTCTGAGGCACCTAATAGAGCAAATTACAGTTATTAGTGCACAGAATTTAAACATAAAATGCAATCTAGAGTAAATTTCCTTAAAGATACAGAATCTGGATAATGTAGAGCACTCGCTTCCGGCTGTATGGTAGGCCATACACAGAACTGTCAATCCATCAGTCCTGATCATGACATGAAAAATATAACGATCCTGCTAAGAACATACATGGTTGTCTCCGGTACCTAGAATTTTCTCCAGTATTTGACTCGCGATTGTTTTTGGATTACCGTGAGCCACATTGAATTCCACTAATACGGTCAAACCACGAGCTACCAGGGCATAGACTATCGCCATGAAAACCGCTGCCTCTAAGTAATCTTTTTACTGCTATATACAGGTGCCCTGGATCGAACGACCGATCTTTGAAAAAAAGGAAAACAAGACTTCCATTGAAAGGCAAAAGCGTTACCAAACCCTTGAGAATGAATACAGAAAATAAAATGGAAAAATTTATTGGCAGTAACACTTGTCCAATTCAAACCCTGGGAAGTAAACACATGTCGAAATAAAGCTAAGCTCAGGTGATTGAACTTTGGTGTCGTGCAGGGGACAATTCTTTCCAGGAGAGTGCAGGGGACAATTCAGAGTTGCATTCTGGTCTGCCTTGATAGTAACGAGAAAACTCAATGGATTCATGAATGCTCATCACGCTTGGTGTATGAGCTTTGGAAAGACAAGTCGCAAAGCTATCAAGCAAATGTTGAGTTTTAGGTAGGTCAGTTTTGGAACGAGCACAATGTATCTTCCAAGATTTAAATTTATCTTTCCAAGTTTTCATGTCAGTTATGTATTAAAAAAACAACTAATACTGTAATAATAGTATGCCCGCCGTATTTTCATCCACTCCGGGTGGCATGTCTGGCACAAAATAATCATTTTATGCTTACGCAAGCTTGCCGCCGGGTCTTGGGGCACAAAGTCCCAGGCCTACGTCACTTATATAAGCCAATAGGAATCGAGATAAATCAAAATTTAAATAATTCTCCAAAAAAAATTGATACAAACTATGGCAAAATTTTTATGTTTTTGTTAAAATTGCTACAAATCACTCCAGATAATCATCTTGACCGATTCATATATATCCCCTTGTCGGGGACATAACAATAGTGCACTCATAATGAAAGAGACCGAGCACAAAATATATTATGAGTGCCCTGCCAAAATATATTATATTAAGGAAAAAACAAAATTGGAATTTTATAAGTGCCCTTAAGACCCATATATTAAGGACATGTTTTCAAGATTGGTGATTAATTTAGGAACTTGGTAACACAATAGAGAGTAGCTTTTTGGACTTTTTAAATTGGCGAGGTAGAGTTGTTTATTGGCATGTTGTGACAAGGCTCGAAGGGTACGCGACCCCTGGGATAAAGGCTCACCTCGAAGAGCTTCGAGAAATCTCAGAATTTGCTAAATCACAAGTTATTAGTATATCTGGCTTGCAGGTTATTGAATATACTCTTGAGAAGTTGCTACTCCATGATTAATAAAAAAACTTAAACACTCGATAAAATTTGGAGTGCAAAACTTCTCAACTTATACTCATCAAACATCTCTATGAAAATAGATTTTGATTACCTCTATGTACACATGGATATTCCAACAATGTTGATGAGTGCCCTACGTTCACATTGCATACACAACACTATTCACAATATATTTAGGTACCAAAGAATACAAAGCAATAAAAGATGTTGTAGCTAGCGATCAAACATGGAACCCTAAATCCAATTGCTAATATGCCCATTCATATACATATACACACATCATTATTAAAATGCATGGCATATTCAAATAAAATACCATCATTCCCAATGATTCTTCAAATAAAATATCCTCATTCCCTATGATTCTTCAATCACATAAGTTGCCAATTGATAGCTATTACCAATGGAAAATACCTTTATTGGAATGTGTATAATTGTGGGAGACTTCATCACAGTATTCATGCTTGAGAGGAATGGTTTTATTTCCAATTAATCAAATCAACAATACATAAACAATATATTGGGATATGGTTGAGGTGAATAATTAGAAGTGAACCACAATGTTTTAATTCTAGGGAAATCAATAACCTACCATGTTATAAGGCGTGGTGGGGATCCCCCTAGCCCATGTGTACGGTGACTCACAGGTCATCATAAACTGGGTTAAGGGATCAACTGCTCTCTCCCCACCAGAACTTGCTCACTGGTGCAGGGAGACCAAAAAGCTAGCTTCTAGCTTCCAAGGTCTGTCCTTCTCTCACATCTATCGAGAACATAACATGACAGCTGACCGCCTTTCTAAAAAGGCCCTCTCTTTTCTACAGGGAAAAGGCTGTATGATGGAATATATTGAGAATCTCCTTGTCTCCACAGATTTTTATCAGCTCTTTTGAGCATGTTTAAAGGTTTTTTCCTCTCTTTATGTTGCTTGGAATATTTTGTTTTGCTCTTAGTCTCTGATGGGATTTCTTCCCTTCCCTGTCAGCTGTTTTATGGAAGCTTGAGAGTCACTCTTTAGAACACTGTTCAGAGTCTGATTGGCTCTCGGTTGATGTGAAAGAACGGACAGTCTCCATCACATGATGAGACAGTTATTCTGATGGGTTATTTTTTGTGGTTGGTTCTATGTACCTTTCCCCCTGGCTGGGAACTCCAGATGGGCTGCCATATTCATGTGACCCAATGATGCAGGTGAATGTACTAATGCCCTTTGATTCCTTATGAATAACAAGGACAGGTTTTTTCTTCTTGAAAAAAAAATGTTATAAGGCGTGGTGCAATAATTAAAACAATCTAATGTTTAATAACAATGACTCCAATGGGTAGAGACCATTGATGTAGGTATGCTCACACATCACGTAAGGACCATCTCATAACCTAACAATCAATCCATAATGACAAGGCTATCACAAGGTAATGGTAACCTCAATTCAACCACTGAGTTGTTGAGTTTCATTACTATGAACGAGAAAAAGTAACAATTTAATGTGCTTAATAATCAATTAATGAATAGAGCACAAAGTTAATGGTCCATTAAAAAAATGAATGGGAGTTAGCATTTGCAATTAATAACTAGAACAAAACTAACCAATTAAACACACCACACACCTAATATACTTGCTTACACTAGGAATTTAAATGGGAAAACAAACATTTAATGGACATTTTAATTTTTCTCAGGAAATGGTTAAAATGGTGAGTTATGCACTCTCAAGTGAGATTATGATGCATTCTTACACATTAGCACATTTTTCTGATGGATTTGACTTGGATACAACCTTCAATCTTCAAACAAGTTTCTTATTTTCAATCTCTCATGTTCTACTTCTACCGTGCTTTTTCATTTCCTCTCCAACTCTCTTATTCCTTGAATCCCCTTCTTCTCCACAACCTTTACATTTAATGGGATATCTTGGAAGGCCAACCATCACAATAGTTCATTTCTTCTTCCAAGTGAAAAGGAGCTTTGGACTGTTCACTCAACATTACAAAAATTAAATTTTGTTAATACAAAGTTAAAAAGAGATGTTCTTCATAGGATCCATTTCATATCACATCTTCCCATTTGCAGGATTTTGGTCCCGAAAAGCTTCAACTCCTTTTAATCTTATACTTCTCTAAAGTTTGTGTGCCTACCTCCTATGCTTCCATTAAGCAATCTCATGTATATCGAAATGTTGGAACAACTACCTTTGCTAGTTCATCACACCTTCTAATCTTTTGGAGATAGATAGTCGATAATTGAAAGTCGACTAAGTGGTCGACAAACAAGGGAGAAATCAAGGAGACTATTACATCTTGTGACCCAATAATGCGGGCACACTCTTCCTCTCTTTGAGGGTGGTTTTTACATCTTGGTGCTAGAAAAATATGACCCTATAAGTTGAATAATATGGTGAATTGTGGCTAATGAATAATTCCTTTCAATGTCAATTGTGATATTCCTTGCTTAAGTGTTGAAATGATGTCTATTGACACCATCTTTTCTTGTAATAATTAACTCTCTGATCTTTCTAATTCCTTGGTTTTTCCAAATGGTTTCAGAGCTGCTGGTTTAAATGACAACCTATGTTATCAGTCTTATTTTCCTCCCATGTTCTTTTAGATCTCTTCAACATGATAATACACCATAATCACATTCATAACCCATCATCATCAGTACCTCCATCTCCTTATGTGACCTTTCTCAACATAATTGGAAAGCATATTAACAAATTGACCATGAAGAGACCTCCCCCTAACAAAGTTGGACCGCCAAGTGTTATTATTTGAGAAATAATGAAGATCTTTGAACTTTAAAACTTTTATCAATGAAGTACTGAACACATGAATCACTGAATTATCAAACACACAAATCATTCATCCACATGACACAAGATATCCCCTGGGAAAACCCTTTCAAATAAGAGGATGAAAAAACCAACAATTCATTTGTGTATAGTAGATAGGTTTGCAGAGAATGGTTTACAACACAATAGCAAAGTTCCCAATAAGAGAGAACACATAGGAATAGAGAATAACAATCACCAACATCAACCATAATGAACTTGCTAAGTGCCCAACACTTTAATAACAAGTTGAAACTCATGCCATGCAAAGAATAACGTATGTGTGTGATAGAGAATGCTTCCCTAGTGCATAATACAACACCTTGCCTTCACTAGTGCCAAGTCAGCTCATTGGATTCTTCTCCATGCAAGGCATATGTGCCATACGTTCAATCTTGGTCATTAATTGATACTTAACTGTCATTGAAGTGAACTTATTATCTTAACTAAATCTTGACCACTTAGTTAACATGCTAACATAAGTGTCATGGTGCTTTAACTCAAGTGTCTTCCATGTAAAACGCTTTATTTACTATTATTAACTTTGCATGGATCACAAAAATTTTATAACTGAAGCACACATTGTAACTTAACTGAAGTTTACAATTTGAGTTTCACTTAGATATTATAGGAAATTCGAATTCTCTTATGCATTATCTATTTTCATTGCTTATCTCTTTATCTTACTGCATGGTCCTCATGTGTTTAGTAATTCATCATATCATATTCAAGGATGATTTGAAGGGAGAATTATAGCCCATGGGCGAATTTTAAGGGGTCACCAAAAAAGGCTGGGCAAGCTTTTAATATGAAAATGGTTTTTTATTTTTTTAATATATTAGCCCATTATTTATTAAACCCCATAACTTCCACAAATCAAATCGCCTACACCGTGAAACAAGAGAAATGGGGAAAATGGAATTTAACCGACTTGATTATGGCTCAAATCTTGACTTCACCTGGATTTTTTCGGTAATGGAAGTGAATAACACTCATATCGCCCAAATATTTCAGTTTTGGAGGAGAAACACAGATTGTTCGCCCCGATTTATGGATGATATGGTAACGATTTGGTATTTAGCCCCCCGATTTATGGATTTTAGGGTAATGCAAAGGTAGTTTGCCCCCAATTGATTGATCATTGGGTAAAATGGACATAGTTCGTCCTCGATTTGGGTAAAATGGACTTAGTTCGTCCTCAATTTTGGTTTGTGCAGCAATGCTTTTGCTATGCCAGTTATCATTACCTTCCCATCCTTGTCCAAATCGTCATGCGTCTGCCGATTTGCAATAATGGAGGAGTGGGGACAAAGGTTTTACTTTCAAGTTTCAATAGTGGGAGTTTGGGGTTTCAACCTCCAAGCTTCCAATTAATCCAAAATGGTCCATATTTGAGAAAAACAGGGAAATATTTAGTCAATTAGGGATGTTTTTGTACCTATATAATGCCATAAGAGTCAGCAATAAGCTTGATTTCAATTGCAAATTGTGTATTTACAGTGGCTAAGTGGAAAGCAATTTCACATTAGCTGACTCATGAGTGGAAAATATTTGCATTTGTTTAAGGTTCCTTTTATCTGCAGAGTTTATACATGCTCGTTTCTTCTTTGGTTTGTAGTAGAAGGTTGAAGCTGATAATAGATATACAAAAAAATGGACAAGCTCCTAGTGTGGAAGAATAATTTCTCCCAGATCACTCAAAACCTATTACTATGGCCATTGCATGCTTTGTAGAATCTAGACCCCATTCTTACAGGTGATCACTTCAATATATTTGTTGTATTTGGTTGCTACCAATGCCACCAATGGCTAGTTGTTTCCATTGGACAACAAATTATTGTGGCAAATCTTTTCAGGCCACATAAAGATATTCATTATCAGTTTTGAGCTCAAAGAAGTTAAGAACCCATGTAGACATTTGAATTTCAACGATATTTCATTTTGAGGTCATCACACTCAAGGCTCAAGATCCCAAAAGCATATCCCAACCTTGAATACAGAGTCAATTAGTGCTTGAATTTATGAAAAAAACTATTTTAATATTTTAATAGATTAGTCGTGACCTTGTTGACCTTCTTGGAGTTGGGTTGTAGTCTTTCTCAGGGTGCTAAACCTTACTGAACCTTCCTAGGATGATATGTGACTGTATTAATGATTCTATGTTGGGTCATGACATTTGTGACCTTGCTTGACCTTGTGGATTTATGTAGATAGGGACGTGACTTTGTGGGCTTCCAGATCTAGCTTGTGAAATATGGGATTCTAAATCTGAACCACGAACCCTTGTGGGATTCTATTTCCAATCCCAATGTCAGAAATAGAAAATCGGGAAATGTAGTTGAATTTTTATGTATTTTGTCTCGACTTTCCGATCTCAATGTTGAAAATCGAAAATCGGGTTTTTCTTGAACACTTTTGAAATCAATCACAAAATCTTTAAAAAGACTTGGATTTTTTCTTGTTTTTCTTTGATTTTTATTTTCTCGATATCCCGATCCTGATGTCATAAATCATAATTCGGGATTTTTGTAAGTAGTTTTAAGGATTTTCGATTTCCCGATCTCAACTATCGAAAATCGTAAATATTTTCAATAATTTTATCATTTTGTATTTCAACTTTCCGATCACGATGTCAGAAATTGGAAATAGAGAAAATTTAGTTAAATTTTATGTACTTTTGTCCCTACTCTCTGATCCCAATGTCAGAAATCAGAAATAGGGGTTTTCTTGAGCACTTTCTATTTTCTTGTTGTTTTTTCAATCCCGATGTTGGAAATCGGAAATTAGGTTTCACCCTTTCAGAATCTGGTTTCAGATTTCCAACCCTGACCTTGATTTGTGTGCATTTATTTATATTGGATTTTCTTTAGGATCAATCCACATTGTCCGATCAGATCGATCAATGAACACGATCACTACTCATCCTTAGCCATTTCTTGGGTTTGATTTATTGTTTTTCACACTATTTTTGTTATTTTTTACTGTGCTTATCACTGTAGCTTCTCCGGTCCCCCTGAAGAAATCTGTTACTATCCTCTAATTAAGCCCTTGCATTTTCAACTGGTAAGTGAGTTTTCCTCTTCTCCATTTGGTTTATGGGTTAAATAATCCAGTTTACTATTGATTTTATCCCCTTTGTTCACCATGGTAAACATGGCATGGAGTGTGAGATCCAAAACCCTCATAGACGAGCCGGAATCTAGGGACCTCAATGCTAAGGTATATACTGACACCGAGGGAGCTATAACTGAAACCTTCGCCCTATATTGGGCTCACATATACTCTATCTTCAACAATGATGACCCGTTGAAGGTAGAGAATGATGTTCAGTCCTTCCAAAACATCAACAAATCCCAAATCCATGTGATTGCTGCTCACCTACCTATCATGCCTTACACATATGTCATATGTTGGTTGGTTGAACTTGCTGACCCCAACACACAGATGTTCAGGGATGCTAGTAAAGCCCCTCTGGTATCCTTCAAACCATAATTCATTGTAGGGATGTATGCCCTCAAGACCCCCCAACAGTTACTCACTAAAGAATTCCTGAAGAAGTCAACTGCTAAATTCAATCTTGATGAATTGATCAAATATTGGATGGATGAGCCAACTCTTTATGCTTGTAGACCTGACATGTAGTATCTCATTTTATGGTTCAAAGAACCTCATTCACTGCTCACTGCCATGTTTTGCAGATTATATGGCCTTCCCAACTGCTCACACTTAAGGACTGAATGGGCTCCTATATCCTATCACATCATTTCCACTAGCCAATCATTTAACTGGGCTCAAATACTATCCATGGTTTTGATGGATGTTATTTCACAAGCACAAAATACCACATCATCCAAAAAACCCAAGTTTCATCTTTCTGCTTATGTGGTATATATCATATGCTACTCCTTTTCCTTCCCCACCATGAATTGGAAGTGGACCAAGCAAAGTCGACATGTTCACATCTATTGTTCAGTCTTGTGGGAGGATAGTTACATTCCTCTGATTAATGAAATCTATGATTAATTTATTGGAGCAATTTATTAACTGTTATACAATAAGGATTCCCCAAGGTTGTTCGAGTAGGCTAAGTCCTTAGTATCCACCATGGGAGACTGGTACATTGGTGAATATTTCACATATATCAGAATTTGGGGCAGCAGGTCTGTGCATTTACTACCTAGAATAGTTCTTGATAAGATGGTCTTGGAGGAAGTTTCTTACTAGACTGTGATTGAAGGGTTACATCAACTATGTTATTATTTGAAAAGGAAGGCCTAACCCAAGTTTCCTATCAACATTGGGCACTTGCCTATAACTACCTCTATTCGTACAAATTTATTGGGGAAGAAAATTACTACACTGAAATTGGAAGAAGCCCCAAAGAGGATGCATGATCTGAGGGGATTCTCAACTGCACATTTCTCACACGATCACCTCAAGAGTCATTATGAACATCGAAATGAACCTGATGATTCAATCTACAAGGGAGTTGATTCTTTCCAGGATGTCCTAGCTAGAGTTGCCACTCCAAAGCAAAGAGGTCTTATTCTCCAAGTGCAACAAGATCAAGGTTAAAATACTCGCAGGAATAAAATTGAAGCTTGCAGAAATGGAAAAAGATAAGAAAGATGCATTTGAAAAAGAAATGCAGATAGCTCAAGTAACAAAATCTTCCACTACTCGTTCTCCATTACAAGGGTCACTACCTCAGCAAAAAGACAAAGGTAAAAAAGTAGTGGGATCAACACAAACTCCACAACTCTTGGACACTCTTAATGCATTAATAAAGTAGACAGAGCAATTGAAGAGCAAATCCCAACCTTTCCCATTTTATCAACCTTTTTCCAAATGCCCTCCATTGTTTCTACCATGAAGCCACAACCAATCAAGCTTAATTTATAAGTTGAAGTGTCCATTCTGGATGGAAGTGATTTGATGGAAGAAGTTAATCATTCTTCTACCCCTTTTTACCATCACTTAATCTAAATCTACAAACTCTGCTGGATCATCAATATCATCTTCTTTTACAAGTATTCTAATCTACGTATCTCAGAATCTCCAATTTGACAATGACCCACTTGGTGTACTATACATGGAGATTTCTCCTCATTTGACTGCATCACCCATCACATTGCCCATTTTTTTTCCTAGTACATCCTTCACCATTCCTTTATCATCCTCTACTTCCATATCCCAACATATTATTCTAGTCGATATTATTTCTAGCTCTGGTGAGATTCAAATTTCTGCCTTAACTGTTTTTACCATTCCTACACCCATGACTGTCTCACCTACAACACTTGTTCTCAAGTAGACCTTACAATCCTCCCAGTTGGTATTTCCTATCTCTTAGCCTTCTGCTACACAAACTATGCCTCTAGTCACTCTCATAGAGATGCCTACTACTTCCTCTTATATTATTGCATACTTTGGAGAAGAGGTTGTTGTTTATCTTGATGACTATTACTGGAGTAAAATAGAGAAAGCCATTGTAAAGAGGGGTTCAAAGAGGACCAGACAAGGAACTATTATGCAGGGAGTTGTTGCAAATCAAGTCATATGGAAGAGAACCTCTACTTATATAAGGAGGGAAGCCGTGTAGATAACAACATCAATGGGGGATTTCACTGGTGCAAATTTTGATACAGTCACCTCATTGAATCAAGCTATTGACCAAGAAAAATAACATGTTCAAGCCTTGACTAAAGAAAAGGAGGAACTACTGCGAAATCATTCCAAGGAGTTGGAGGAATTGAAAACACAACATTTTGCAGACCTCACTATTGTGAAATAGGCTAAGGATGATTTGGCCAAGAAGTTAGTAGAGGAGAAAGTTAAAGTTCCTCAGTTGCAAAGTGAAATGAGTGATGTTAAGAAACAGTTAGTTTTGTCTCAGTCTCAAGTTACCACTTCTTCATTTGTGCAGTTTTCAGAGAAGGAATTCACGAAATCTCCACTACAGGGAAATGACAGGTATACCCAACAACTCACTGCATTGTTTGAAGGATTGACTTCGATTCAGGAAGATTACAATGCTGTTGAGCATCAATCTGATTTGTTGGAGGATCACATGGAATGAAGAAAATTTGCTTTTAATGCTATGGAACAGGTCATTGACCGGCAGGCACACATCAAGGACTATCCTCCTGATATACCAAATTTTGACAAGATGAAGTTTAAAAGGATTAGGATTTCAATTGAGTCATGCAACATCCCCATACCCCATAATGTGGATAATTTAAATTTTTTGCTTAAAGAAACTCTTTGTTCTTCTGATAAAAATCGGGTATGGATGTTAACCTATTCTCCAACCTTCATCTTTAGGGTTAGAACCACTATACCAGTCGTTTCACCCTTCAATTATCCATTCTTTGTCCAGAATGGCCATTTTTGAACTAACCTTTCCCTTTCCGCACCTCTGCTTCCGCACTGTCGACCTCGAAAGTCAGAACTCGAAACTTCAACCTTTCGACAAAGCATTCTATCAACGTTCCACTTCCACACTTTTTATTTCTACCTTCTAGCCTTGAAAGTCAGAAATCGGAAACATAAATGTGCGAAGAAACATTCAACGACCTTTCTGCCTTCCGCCTTCTCTGTTTCTGCTTTCCGCCTTCTGCCCTTCAGAACTCAGAAATAAAAAACTCAAATGTGCAAAGGAAATTTCAACACTGTTTCCACCTTCCGCCTTCAGAACTTCCGCTTTTCACGTTCTGCACTTTGGAACTCGAAAATAAAAAACTCAATGTGCGAAGGAACTTTCAACGGCCTTTCCGCCTCTCGCACTATTGACCTCAGACTTCAAAAATTAGAAATTGGAATATTAGCTTTCGACGGAGTTTTTCAACCATCGTTCCATCTTCCACCTTCCGTACTTTGGCACTCGGAATTCAGAAAGCTATCGAATGGCAAAACGTCTATCCTCATTTCTGCATTCCTCCTTTTCTCCCTCTAGTGCAGAACTTGGTAATCAGAAGACCAAATCTTCACCTTAACCTTTTTCCAAATTTCTACCTTCCACCTTTCGCAAGCGGATCCTGGGAGTCACAAATCCCACATTCTATGCCGATGGAGTTTCTTTCTCTCGCTTCCACAATCCTCCTTCCACTGTGGATCCCGAGATGCAGAAACACCACCTTTCTGCCCAGTTCAACTGCTCCTTTCCGGTTTCCACTTTTCGCTTTCCCTAGGTGGATTTCAAAGGGCGAAAACACTAAGTCAAAAGCATTCTGACCTCTGTAACAGGAATCCAGCCTCCATGAAAGTAGGAAAACATGCATAATACCATCTAAGGCAAAACCAGAGATAAAATGCAGGAAATATACACAAGTAAACATCTACTTCATCATCATTACGCATTCAATCATGAACAAAATAATTCATAGGTAAATACATTGCATAAACAACATAACAAGAATAATTATCTTAAAGGATGAAGTTTTCCTGCAACTAGCTATGTAGCTGCAATGTTCCACCCAACCATAGGCTAGTGTGTTCTTTAATCTCTCAACTCCACTTCCACCCCTGAGTTGGGCATGATTCCACAAGGAATTAGGGAACAACACACTCACACATAGCCAGATATTTTAACACATAGTCAAGCCAACACCTAGTTGGACTTATGAGACTATCCATCCAAGCCAACATCTAGTTGGGTTAATAGGCTGTAGGCTTATCAAGCCAACACTTTCATTAAGGACCAGCCAAGCCAACAGATGGGTTCATAGGCCCCAAGACCAAACCATCTCTCACAGTTGGGTTAACAGGTTTCCCAACCAAGGATTACTCACAAGGCCAATGCTAAACAAGACTCAGTCAATCCAAGATCCAATTGGGTTAACATGCCCCAGGTCCAAGCCAATATCCCTTGGGTTTACAGGCTACTAAGGTAGTGGAAAGGTAAAATGACTAAGCAAGTGGCTCACTCAAGAACTAAGGACACCTGCACAAGATCTATCTGGCCTGGAATCCACATTACCTGCATCCCAACATAAGGTAGCATCTCTTTCTGTGCTCAACATTCCTTCAGATTATCACAGCAGGATTTGAACCGGAAATCCAACGACAGAATCCGACGTCATCCAACATTTTGCATGGATGTGTCGGATAGCAATCAATCAACAAAATGCTGACAACAAAATATTTATAGCGCCATCGATTATCCGACACTTGGGCGTCGGAATTTCGACTCTTGTGTGGCGGTTATTCGACACTTCCATGTTGGATCTTCGACATCTGTGAACCCAAAAAATGTCACTTATCCGACCCCTAAGCGTCAGATATCTGAAGTCTCAGAAAATTGATACTATGGGTATTTGGAAGATATTATACAGTGTGACTTTAAATCCTTTAAGGTAGTTCTATTTGTTGTCAAATGGTACAGGTTACGATTGAAGCAACGAGATCCCGATAGAACTATTATTGAACATGATAATGGATTTACCATGGTAAACACAAGGTTTTTTGAGCCAGGAATAGAGCCCTATGTTCTTCTAAGCCAATGTGAACAAGTATTTTACTCAGAGGTTCCAGGTAAAGCGGGCTGGTCATTTGTTGTGAGACACGATCCAAGGGGAAGGCCGGTAAAGTATAACCTAGATGATGGTAATGAAGAGGGTTCTCTGGAAGAAGAATATGACGACGAAGAGCATGATCAACTTGAGTTAGCTGACAATGATGATCCAACAGAAGATGTCCAAGGAATAGTTGCATCAGATGATGTAGCAGACAATGCGGATGAAGATTATTCCAATGATGACATGATGAGTATAACTGATGACGACGATGATGATGATATGGCCAATCCTTACAATGTTGACCATGTATCTGATGATATAGATGATGACAGGGATGAAGAAGACACTGGCATGGATGAAGAAGACAATGAAATATTTTGAAATTGTCATCATCATTGTCATCATCATCATCATCATCATTTTCATCATCAGCATCATCATCATCATCATGGTCTTCATCATCGTCGTCGTCATCATCACACATCATCATCTTCATCGTCGTCGCCGTCATCATCACACATCATCATCATCATCATCATCACACATCATCGTCGTCATCATCACACATCGTCATCCTCATGATGATGATAATCATCATCATCATCATCATAATCATGATCATCGTCATAATCATAATCATCGTCTTCATCAGCATCATAATCATTGTCATCATCATCATCATCATCATTGTCATCATCGACATTATCATTGTCATCGTCATCTTCATCATTGACTTCATGTTCATTATCAACATGTGCATCATCTTCATCATCACCGTCTTCCTCATGATGATGATACTCATCATCAACATCATCATCACCGTCATCATGATCTTCATCATCAACGTCATCATCATCATCAACGTCATCATCATCATCATCATCATCAAGATCATCATCATCATCATAATCATGATCATTGTCCTAATCATAATCATCGTCTTCATTAGCATGATAATCATCATCATCATTGTCATTGTCCACATCATCATTGTCATCGTCTTCATCAACATCATAATCATCACCATCATCATCAACATCATCATCATCAACTTCATCACCATCATCGTCATCATCATCATCATCACCACCATCATCATCACCAACATGGTCACCATCACCATCACCATCATTGTCTTCATCAACATCATAATCATCACCATCATCATCAACATCATCATCATCAACTTCATCACCATCATCGTCATCATCATCATCATCATCACCACCATCATCATCTTCATCATCATCGTCATCATCATCATTGTCATCACGATCAACATCATCATCATCTTCATCATCATCGTCATCCTCATGATGGTGATAATCATCATCATCATCATCAAGATGATCATCATCAACATAATCATGATCATCATAATCATTGTGATCATCGTCATAATCATAGTCATCGTCTTCATCAGCATCATAATCATCATCATCATCATTGTCATTGTCATCAGCATCATAATCATAATCATCGACATGAACATCAAAATCATAATCATCATCATCATCACCATGCTCACATGCTCACATGCTCAGCTTTTCAATCATCCTTGAAAGATATATTTTCATTTATCCAAGATAGGGATGTGTCGTTATCTAGATGGTTCTTCCCTCATTAATGTGAAGGTTCTTTATTCAAGTTAGGATATAATAAAAATATCCTAATACTATTATGGCAATTTATATAATATAAAATAACATATAATAAAAATAAAATACATATAACATAAAAATAAAAAAACATATAATATATAATAATATATAATAACAAATGACAAGTGTATTTGGACTTTTCCGTGACTCGTTTTGGACAGTTCAGTTCAATTTGGAGGTTTTTTGTGAATTTAGGAGTAGGTCCGCTGGAGCACAGGGTTCATAATTGGAGCTCACCGTTGATAATTGGACCTCATGCTTGAGAATTGGAGCTGACGGTACAAATTTGGAGCACACAGTTCACATTTTGGAGTTCTAGTTTTGGATTTGGAGCTCATGGCTCAACGGGTAAGCATCATGACCTCCTTTTTTTGGGCATGCTATGACAATGATTTTTGGTCATGCTGTGACAAGGGTTTTTTGTGCGCGCTGTGATGTTTTCTCCTTTGTGGGACAAGCTTGAATGCAGACAGACCCTTCCTCATTTAGTGGGTTATTCAGGGATTCAATTTACAAACCTTCTTACCTTACAAATGAGAAACTCGTTGTTCGGGTCATGAACTTAGAATAGGGCTTCGCGCCTCACCCCCTCTCGTATCTGTGAGTCACTATTATAATGATCATTCATTTTGTAGTGCATCTATAGATGTAATTACACAATTTCTCTAGTTTTGCACAGACAGACTTGATCAAAGAAGTACTTCGAAGAGACTGATTATCCGGACCTATCGAATGGTTAAAATAGAACTAGGAAATTGGGGCCCCTGACTACAACTAGTAAAACCCCTCTTAAGGTAAGGAAGGTCAGACTATCTTATGGGAATAATAAGGGAATAAACACTTCCACAAGGAGGAGGTCTTACTTCACAAGGAGGTATTAATTCACTAGACCAGTTCATCCTCATATTCAACAGGTAAGGTCAGATACTATAGGGAATAGAAGCCCTTAATCTTTTAGAAGGAAAGAGAAATAAGGGGTAGGGGTTGAATTTCATGTTTCCAGCTCAGGCAAGTCATAAGGCAGGAAAGGAAAGTAATAAATAAAGTAATAAGGGGGTGCCAATCACCTGCCCCACCACAGGGTATCCGTTCTGGCGGTGCCAATAAAGAGCAAGTCTTAAGGAAGAGAGCAGTACCATATCTAGGGAACGACCTTGGATCAATAAAAAATATACCATAGGGAACAGATCCTCTCAAAGCCAAGACCTTGAAAAACACACTAGTTCAGGGACAAAAGTTTGGGAACAAAGAAGTTGAAATAAGTAGCGACTTTTAAAAAACCAAGGCAAAGCAAACAATTTCTTGGTTTGGATAGTTATACACCTTAACAAGTTGGAGAATGCAGCAGAGACAACCATTACGGGAAGGGTCTAAGGTCGAAAATTCAATGCCAAAACCCTCAAGGATCGGGGTTAGGAAAATTGGGGTGACAAAATAGGATGTGTGCCTAAAGTCCTGTTAATATCATCGTCAAACAAAAACTGTCCATGAGGACAGAGTTCAAGAACTCTGTCCACATGAACTATATCTCACAAAATATATGATTTAGGAATAAGTCCTTAGTTTTCAAGTGTGAACTAATTATTTTCCAACTATGAATTAATTATTTGAGATCATATTAGACTCCTTAAGGATATAGAGCCATTGGACTGGCTTATAATGAGTAATGGGTTTTAAATTTAAGTTATGAAAAACAATAATGAATCCAATAGCAATTTATTATAAAAGTAAAAGTATAGTATTTGGTTAGGATATTTTTATTACTGTATTCATAGTAATAAATTGTTTGTATTAAATCTATCAAAAGAAAGATGTGGATGGTGTATTTAATAGTTGGGAAGATTATTTACATTTAATTGTAATTTGTTTATAAGACTTATCGTTATTCCATTGAGATGTTTCCTTTCAAGGTTGTGTATGTTAGGAATAGTTACAAAATAACATACATTAACTATTCCCCTAACTTTTAGAACTCAACCCTAAATTAAACCCCTTAGTTACTTCGAAAGAAAAATATTTACAAACACGATTCTCATACTGATTTGGTAAAAATCTATCCTTATAAAAGTCAATCTTTGACCTATTAGCTGAGATAGAGAAGAATTGGAAACTTCTGCAATGTCTCCTATTCAATTCTGGCCTTTAGTGCTGCAAAACTGCATTTCCGGAATTTTTGTAGCATTTTCCCCTGTTTTACACTGCAGGCACTACAAAAGTTTCACCTTCAAAAATTTTGTAGAATTTTCGTTGTTTTTACACTGTTGGCACTGCAACAGTTATGAAAACTGCATTTTTTGCGCACAAACTTGTTTGGACGCTTTCAAACCTTTTCCAAGGCTCTAATACTAAAATTTAAGCATGTTATGGTCTAATTTCATCAAATTTATCTCTTGCCTCAGCAAGAAGTTTTAGATTACCTGCACTGACCTCATCTTTCAACATTTGCAACTCTTTCTTCATATTTTTGTTTTCTGCTTTAAGGGATCTGTTATGCTTGAGTACTTGTTTTTTCTTTTGAGCTTGGAGTACATCTCCTTGCTGAAGGAATACCTAGCACCTCAAGATCATAACCAACAAGGAAAAGAAACATGTTATAATCCCTAGTCATTTTCCTAATCTCTAGTTCAAGCACGAGCAATTTGATTAATCCAAAATGAAATAAACTAGTCGCTAGTACAAAACGAGGAATTAGCTACTGGGTGACTAAAAATTCTAGTCACCATAGGTTTTTCAAGTGATTTACTACTAAATATGAGCAATTTTGATTAACCCAACTATAAACAACTAAAATTAACGACTAATTTAGTCACCATTTAACAAATATGACTAGATAATAAGTGACAGAATTAAAAATGACTAATTTAGTCATGACATAAACAATGACTAGCTAGAAGAATATGAATTAGTCATTTATGTGAGTCATTTTTAATTGTTTCATGAAAAATTGCAAATTTGACAATGAAGTGTAAATTTTTTAAATTGTCTACCTTTTATTTATAATATTGGTGCCATGCACCTCGATCTTCAGAGATCCAACAAAGCAATTGCACGGATTTTCTCTCTATCATCTTTATCCCTGCCGCACCAATGAAGCAAACTTGGTTAAGCGCGTTCCAAAAGAAAATTAGGTTCCTACGTCAATTACGAATTAGGTACTAGAACCAGTACCATATCGATACCTAGCTAGAAGCATAATAGCTAGTTGTTTATCCTTTGACAATGTAAGAGTCCCTGCAAGTCCCATACATCTTAGGTGCTTTTATAACTTCAATATAACTTATATATTCATGATCTGTGACCGTCGAACTTCTAGCTGCACCAGTCGACTTAGCTTCACCAGGATGAGTTCCTTTAAACATCATCACTCTATAGACAAACTATGCCTCTAGTCACTCTCATAGAGATAAAATGTAGGAATATACACAAACTATGCCTCTAGTCACTCTCATAGAGATAAAATGTAGGAATATACACAAACTATGCCTCTAGTCACTCTCATAGAGATGCCTACTACTTCCTCTTATATTATTGCATACTTTGGAGAAGAGGTTGTGGTTTATCTTGATGACTATTACTAGAGTGAAACAAAGAAATCCGTTGTAAAGAGGGGTTCCAAAAGGACCAGACAAGGAACTATTATGCAGGGAGTTGTTGCAAATCAAGTCATATGGAAGAGAACCTCTGCTTATATAAGGAGGGAAGTCATGTAGATAACAACATCAATGGGGGATTTTGTTGGTGCAAATTTTGATACAGTCACCTCATTGAATCAGGATATTGACCAAGAAAAATAACATGTTCAAGCCTTGACTAGAGAAAAGGAGGAACTACTGTGAAATCATTCCAAGGAGTTGGAGGACTTGAAAACACAACAGTTTGTAGACCTCACTGTTGTGAAACAGGCTAAGGATGATTTGGCCAAGAAGTTAGTAGAGGAGAAAGTTAAAGTTTCTCAATTGCAAAGTGAATTGAGTGATGTTAAGAAACAGTTAGTTTTGTCTCAGTCTCAAGTTACCACTTCTTCATTTGTGCAGTTTTCAAAGAAGGAATTCACGGAATCTCCATTGCAGGTAAATGATAGGTATACCCAACAACTCACTGCATTGTTTGAAGGATTGACTCCGATTTAGGAAGATTACAATGCTGTTGAGCATCAATCCGATCTGTTGGAGGATCACATGAAATGAATAAAATTTGGTTGTAATGCTATGGAATAGGCCATTGACTGGCAGGAACACATCAAGGACTGTCCTCTTGATATACCAAATTTTGATAAGATGAAGTTTAAAAGGATTAGGATTTCAATTGAGTCCTGCCACATCCCCATACCCCATAATGCAGATAATTTAATTCTTTTGCTTAAAGAACCTCTTTGTTCTTCTGATAAAAATCGGGTATGGATGTTAACCTATTCTCCAACCTTCATCTTTAGGGTTAGAACCACTATACTAGTCGTTTCTCCCTTCAATTATCCATTCTTTGTCCAAAATGGCCATTTCTGAACTAACCTTTCCCTTTCCGCACCTCTGCTTCCGCATTGTCGACCTCGGAACTTGGAACTCAGAACTTCAACCCTTCGACAAAGCATTTCATCAACCTTCCACTTCCACACTTTTGATTTCCGCCTTCCGGCCTCGAAAGTCGAAAATTGGAAACATAAATGTGCGAAGAAACATTCAACGACCTTTTCGCCTTCTGCCTTCTGTGTTTCTGCTTTCCGCCTTCTGCCTTCTGCGTTTCTGCTTTCCGCCTTCTGCCCTTCGGAACTCAGAAATAAAAAACTCAAATGTGTGAAGGAAATTTCAACACTATTTCCGCCTTCCGCACTTCCACTTTTCACCTTCTGCACTTTGGAACTCGAAAATTGAAAACTCAATGTGCAAAGAAACTTTCAACGGCCTTTCCGCCTCCCGCACTGTCGACCTCGGACTTCAAAAATTACAAATCGGAATATTAACTTTCGACGGAGTTTTTCAACCATCGTTCCATCTTCCGCCTTCCGTACTTTGGAACTCATAATTCAGAAAGCTATTGAATGGAAAAATTTCTATCCTCGTTTCCACATTCCTCCTTTTCTCCCTCTAGTTTAGAACTCGGGAATCAGAAGACCAAATCTTCACCTTTACCTTTTTCCAAATTTCCACCTTCCACCTTTCACAAGCGGATCCTGGGAGTCATAAATCCCACATTCTGTGCCGATGGAGTTTCTTTCTCCCACCTCCGTAATCCTCCTTCCGCTATGGATCCCAGGATGTAGAAACACCACCTTTCTTCCTAGTTGAACTGCTCCTTTCCGGTTTCTGCCTTCCGCCTTCCCTGGGTGGATTTCAAAGGGCGAAAACACTAAGTCAGAAGCATTCTGACCTCTGTAACAGGATTCCAGCCTCCACGAAAGTAGGAAAACATGCATAATACCATCTAAGGAAAAAGTAGAGATAAAATGCAGGAAATATACACAAGTAAACATCTACTTCATCATCATTATACATTCAATCATGAACAAAATAATTCATAGGTAAATACATTGCATAAACAACATAACAAGAATACTTATCTTAAAGGATGAAGTTTTCCTGCAACTAGCTATGTAGCTGCAACATTCCACCCAACCATAGGCCAGTGTGTTCTTTAATCTCTCAACCCCACTGCCACCCTCGAGTTGGGCATGATTCCACAAGGAATTAGGGAACAACAGACTCACAAATAGCCAGATATTTTAACACACAGTCAAGCCAACACCTAGTTGGACTTATGAGACTATCCATCCAAGCCAACATCTAGTTGGGTTTATAGGCTGTAGGCTTATCAAGCCAACACTTTCATTAAGGACCAGCCAAGCCAACAGATGGGTTCATAGGCCCCAAGACCAAACCATCTCTCACAGTTGGGTTAACAGGTTGCCCAACCAAGGATTACACACAAGGCCAATGCAAAACACGACTCAGTCAAGCCAAGATCCAATTGGGTTAACATGCCCCAAGGCCAAGCCAATCTCCCTTGGGTTTACAGGCTGCTAAGGGAGTGGAAAGGTAAAATGACTAAGCAAGTGGCTCACTCAAGAACTAAGGACACCTGCACAAGATCTATCTGACCTGGAATCCATATTACCTACATCCCAACACAAGGTAGCATCTATTTCTCTGCTCAACATTCCTTCAGACTATGCCTCCCTTCTAGTGCTCTTCAGGGCATGTAGTAAGGATCTACCAGCCACTCTTATCTTTTACTGAGGTTCCTTCCTGCACTAGGTTACAATTCCATTTCTATTCTCTTCCACTCCTCAGTCTTGCATACCAATCAGACCCAAAACTAGGGTGCACAACACAAAAACCACACTATAGACCAGCAAAATAGGATTTCTCACATTGTAACAGAGAAACCCACTGCGAAAACACCTTCCACAACTCAGGAGAGTGAAATCGAACTGTATGAACCATAGACCCCTGCTCTCTTTCTCGACAAAGGATAAACACTTACAAATAACTCATTCCGTGGTTTCAGGAAGTGAAACAACATGACAATGGGATCACAGATGGACATTCATAGGAAAAAACCACGATTTTGCAACACAGGTGAACACACAGCGCGCATGGGCAATGTCATTGGTATTATGTGTGGACTTGACAGGTATAAAATATGCTACCTTTTTCAACTTATCCACAACAACCATGATAGAATCATCTTGTCTCCAAGTCATTGGAAAACCTATAATGAAGTTCGTGGAAATAACTTCCCATTTCCATTCCAGAACTAGCAAAGGCTGCAGCAAACATGCTGGGTGTTGATTCTCAACCTTCACTTGCTTAAATTGCATGCACATTGAAATGTATTCAACAATATCCTTTTTCATTCCTGGACAGAAATAATGCTTTCAAGTTGTAGCAATTGTCATCTGATATCCTGGATGACCAGAATATGGAGCTTGATGGATCTCATCCATAACAACTCTCCTCAAATCCGCTACATGTGGAATATAAATCTTGTTCTTGTAGATAAGAATCCCATCTTCTTCCAATTTATATCCCTCATATCTCTTCTCAAGGTTCTACTACTGCAATTTATCCTTGACCCGCACATACAACTCATCTATAGCAGTATGATTAACAATATGCTGCCTCAAATCTTATTGGAAAATACTAAGAGATGCCACATGCACTTTCTCGGTGAGTGCATCAACCACTTTCTTCTCCATCCCCTTTATGTGCTTGATTTCAAAATCAAACTCACATAAAAAATCCATCCATATAGCTTGTCTAGAATTTAGTGTTGGCTGATCAAACAAATATTTCAGACCAGAATGGTTTGTCCTTAACTCAAATTTTCTGCCCATTAAGTAATGCCTCCACATCTTGAGAGCATGTACTATGGATTCATGTTCTAAGTCATGAGTGGCATCATTCTTCTCATGATTTTTAACTTTATAGACTCATAACATACCGCATAGCTATCTTGCATAAGAACTCCTCCAAGTCCTTGACTGCATGCATCAGTGCACACCACAAAGTCTTTTTTTGGGTTTGCAATTTTCAGAATGGGTGCACTTGTGAGAAGATTCTTCAACTGATGGAAGCTTCCCTCACATTTAGGTGTCCATTCAAATTTCATCCCCTTCCTTTGCAAAGAAGTGATAGGATGTGCAACCTTCGAGAATCCTTCAATGAATCTCCAATAATATCCTACAAGTCCCATAAAATACCTTACATTTGTCACATTTCTTGGAGTTGGCTAATTCATGATGGCCTCGATCTTTTCAGGGTCCACAGACATGCCTTCATCTGATATGATGTGGCCCAAGTAATGAATTCTATATTTATAGAAGTCAGACTTACTCATCTTGGCATACAACGTATGCTCACTCAACAATTGCAAAACAATCCTTAGGTGTTCTTCATGTTCTTCCTCATTCTTAGAACATATAAGAATGTAATCAAGGAAGATAAGAACAAAATTGTTCAAATACCTACTAAAAACACCCTTCATAAGGCACATAAATGTAGCTGGTGCATTTATGAGACCAAATGGCACCACTAAAAAGTCATAGTGTCCATAAGGCTTGTTCTAAAGGTTGTCTTATGAATGTATTCATCCTTGATTCTTACCTGATGATAACAAGATCTCAAGTCAATATTGGAAAATACCTTTTCCCCTATGATTTGATCGAAAATATCATCAATTCGAGGTAAAGGATACTTGTTCTTCATTGTGACTTTGTTCAACTGTGTGTAATCAATACACAATTTGAGTGTACCATCTTTCTTCTTTACAAACAGAATTGGTGTTCCCCAAGGTGATACACTCGACCTGATATGCTTTTTCTCCAACAAATCCTGAATTTGCATTTCAGCTCTAACAAATATGGTGTGCTCATCTTGTAGGGTTCCTTAGACACTGGTGCTACTCCTGGCACAAGGTCAATGGTAAAATCAATATCCCTCTTTAGAGGAATCCATGGAAAATTATCAGGGAAAACATCTATGAATTCCTGTAACACATGAAAATCCTCCAACCTAGGAGTTTCATTCTCTACTGCCTCCAAAACATGGGTTGCATATAACTGGAAACCTTTCCTATAGAAATTCTTTAGCTGCATGGCTGAAATTTGCCTAACAGAAACCACTTTTCGAATGCCTTTTACCACTCTTGGGTGTCCTTCTTCATCCATGCATTCAAAATTCTTATTGTAAAGGTCAAGCTTTACCATGTGAGCTTCTAACCAATTCATTCCAATGAGAATTTCATAGGAACCAAGTAGCAAAACATTCAGATCTAGATAAGTCACTAACCTATTCATCTCTAATGTACATTTTTCTACAATCTCACTAACCTTCCTCTTGGTTCCAGTGGCTAGTTGAACTAACCATGACTTACTATGCTTTAATTTCTTAAAAGCAAAAATCTCAACTACTCTAGGAGTAATATAACTATCAGTTGAACTAGGGTCAATCAAAACAGAAATAGATTGCTCAACAATCTTACCTGCAACTTCAACCACAGTTGACTGGTGATCTCCCTAACGGTCCTCTAACGCTGCATAAATCCTAGGGACTGTCCTTGTCACCTGAACAATAGTTTTAGCTTCCTAGACATTGTAAGCTGGCTTTACATACCCTTCCTCACGAGGACAATACCTACATGTGTGGGTTCCTCCACACCTCCAACATTGGAGGGGTTCCCTAATTTCTTTAGAGTCCCTTGGCTTTTCCCCCATCTCTCTGGATGGATGATTTACAGTCTATGATGGTTTCCTTTGTTGTTGGTTCCTGAAGTTGGAAGGTTTGAATCCTTTCTTTCTCTGTTCAAAGTTATCATTCTTCTTTTCCTTCCGAGCCTTATGATGATCAGGATTGCCTTTTTTTTTGTCATAACAGTACTTGGACTTTCTGATAGCCTCTTCCAGCATTCCAGGCTCATCAAACTCAATTTGGTCTTTGTAAGACTAAGGTAATCCACTCAGAAAACGCTGGATCTTCACTTTCTCATCTTTGATGTACCTGACATATCCTAACAACTCCAAGAAATTATTGGCATATTCTTCCATTTTCAGTTGTCCCAATCTTAGCTCATGGAATTCCTTAATTTTGTCATCATAATACCTGTTATAGAGCTATTTTTGGTTGAAATACTTCTTGAACTGTTTCCACTTAATCCTTCTTTAATTGATCCTCTTTACCTGTTATAGAGGTATTTTTGGTTGAAATACTTCTTGAACTGTTTCCACTTAATCCTTCTTTAATTGATCCTCTTTACCTGTCTAATGTGCTCCCACCAAATGGACGCTCTTCCATTCAGATTGAAGATGGAAACCCTTTCCTTCATGTTTCATGAATAGTCCTGGACTTGGAAATACTTCCTCATCCTAAGAAGCAAAGCTTCAACTTCTTTACCAGTCTTTATTTCACCATTAAACATTCTTAAATTCATCCCAAGGGTTATTCCTGTGGCACCTCATTCTATTGCTCTTGTGACAAGAATAGCTTGAACCCCCACTAGATTCTTTCAAGTCAGATGACTCACTAGGAGTCATTTTCCTTCTTCTAGTGTTGCTCTTACTTCCTTCTGGATTTACTGTCCCATGCCCAGATTACATATTCCTTTGTAAGTCTGTCAAACTCTCTAGCATGGCTGCATTTAGTTGATTATGATCTTCTTAATCCTTGACCAATTTTTCATTTTATGTCTTGTAACTCTGTTTTTCCACCCTTAGGCTTCTCATGGTGGCTGCAAAATCTGGCGGGGTATCCCGATATCTCCTTCCATTAGACTTGGTTTCATCATTTTCGACTCTAACGTTCTCACCCATAATGTCTTCCTCATACCCATGGGGATATCGTATATCATTCCCGCTGTAGGTTCTCATGGATTTGATCTAAAAATCAACCTTTCTAATCTACACTATGACTCTGCAAAATGTGTTAACATACATGTTTGTTAGATGCATGATAGTTTTTAGAAAATAAAAAACACAGTTAGCTACAATGCTGCAACCAATAGTTCTAAAAACTATTCACATGGCTCATCTAAGACCAATATTGAAACCATTAGCTCTGATACCACACTGTAGTGTACTGCAATGTTGGTATCAGAGGGTACTCTTATCTTTTTCTGGACCATCTAGGCCCAATGCTGAAACCCGCAGGTTTGATACCACACTGTCACGTCCCCATACCCCAGAATGCGGACAATTTAAATTTTTTTCTTAAAGAACCTCTTTTTTCTTCTGATAAACACTGGGTATTGTCGTTAACATATTCTCCAACCTTCATCTCAGGCTTAGAACCACTACACCAGTAGTTCTACCCTTTAATTATCCATTATGTGTCTAGAATGGCCAACCTCGAAACTCAGAACTCAGAACTTTCAACCTTTCGACGAAGCGTTCCGCCAACCTTTCATTTCTGCACTTTCTCTTTCTGCTTTTTGACCTCGGAAGTTGGAAATCAGAATCATAAATGTGTGAAGAAATAGTCAATGACCTTTCTTCCTTCTATTAAATTGAGCACATATATCTATGGATCAACACACAACTCACAAAATAGATCACACAATTGAATCAACAATTGAAGAATGTAACAGTGAAAAAATGGCTTGCAACTGTGAATGCTTTCATTAATCAAAAGTAATTAGATAATAATTATCATGAAGTACAATGGCTAAATAGGAACATGCAATTTGAATCCATGTGAGGAAATTCGAATTGATTGGACTCTACTTGACTGAATGGTTAATTAACCTTGTCTAAATCATCATCGGAGTTCATTGGAGTTCAAAATCCAAACTCAAGTGTCTAATTCAGTGTTGACTAGTTTAATTGACTAAGGTAGGTGAGTAAATGCGCCTCACCTGCATGTAGCCATGCACTCCTAGCACTAACTGAATAGAATTGAGTGTAATATGCCAAATTTACGACCCCAGGAAATTGATGTACCAAGTTACCCAATGGGGCCCACATTCTGATGTTTCACCTCCTAAGGTTGGGTTTTGGGATGGGTAGGGTTTCCATTGTTTCTCAATAATATATAGGCCTTCGAGCCTCATTGTAACACAGAGTTCAAAGGCATGTAGCCACCACATCTCTTCTCAGAGATAAGCTACCAGCACTCTAGCTAGTTTATTTCCATTCTATATGTAAACAAGTTTCAGTTGTTTGATTAATGAAATGAAGTGTTATTTCCGATGCATATTTGTTTCTATGGTTATTTGTGTATTCTGTTGTGTTCCTGCATAAATCAGGATCAGTGGTATTAGAGAAATATGCTCTTTCTCGATCCTTCTTTGCATTTCCCCAACGAGGGCGGGTATAAAGAGTTAGGGCTCGATCTGGTTGAACCTTTGCAAGATCAGCCTCACAAATCCTGACGGCCTCCCATGGGGGACGAAAAGAAAGATGAGGGCGTAGATGATCCTATCAAAATGTTGCTTGAGGAGGCCCTTGAAAAACAAAGGAATGCGATGATGGGTAAATTTTCCTAGATCCTTCAACGACTTCCCACTGGCGGTGCATCTGCATCTAGCAGCCACTTTGGAGGTGCAACCCCTTTTAAGGTACACGTAAACTTCGACATTCCCATATTTGATGGTCAAATAGATGTAGATGCCGTAGATAGATGGTTGAATCTATTAGAAGGATATTTCTCAGTTCAATACTTTTCCGACCGGGAAAAGATTACTTTTTCACTACTCAAAGCCACCCCCCATGTCAAGGACTAGTGGGAAACCTACTGTGAGAGAAAGGACAAGGAGGAACCCTCTTTGTTCTCAGCCATACCCACTTGGAATTCATTCTATGATGCCATAAAGGGACAATATTATCCCATGGGGAGATATGAGGACAAGTACATACAATGGACTACGCTGCGGTAACAAAGCCTGATCAAGATGTGCATGAGATGACGAATCTGTTCCATACCATGTGCACCAAGTTGGGTATCAAAGATTCAGAGAAACAATTGGTGCTGAAGTACCGCAGTTGTCTGCACATATACATTTAGGAGGAAATGGAGTTCCTCAACATCTCCTCGCTTGGTATGGCATACCAGTATGCTGCCAAAATTGAGCAAAAATTCAAACAAAAAAAGCGAGACTTTGGATCTGCGAATCAGAAGCAAGCAAAAGGTGCCCCCAAACCGCAGAACCAAGGACACAGCCAAGGCATGGTGACTCAAGACAACTTGCCAAATCCACAAGCAAAGAACAACACTGCGAAGCCGAAGAAGGAAGTGGGAAAGTGGTGCGAGTTCCATAAGAGCCCCACTCACAACACTAGCGAGTGTCGGGCCAAGCAGTCACTAGTGACCGAGATAAAGGATTCCAAATCAAATACATACTATGACACTGAATTAGAACCCGAGAAGGGGAATGACAGAGGGAAGAAGATTATCGATGTAGATCCCAACACCACCATTGCCACCACATATATCCAGAAGGAAGAACCAGAAGATTCAGAGGTGGAGGAGCATCTTTTCCACTCCCAGATGTGGGTAAAGGGTTCCCCGCTACAGTTCATTGTCGAAAGTGGGAGCCAAAAGAACCTCATTTCAGCAGAGTTCATGAAGTGGTTGGGATTACCGACCAGAGCACACTCGCAGTGGTACACCATTGAGTGGCTTCACCAAGGATGGGATCTCCGCGTCAGCCAGCAGTGCCGCCTTCCCTACAGCATCAAGCTCTTCACCAATGAGGTATTATGGGATATTGATCCTCTTAATGTTTGTGAGGTATTATTGGGTCAACCATACTTATGGAAGCGACATGCTGTGTATGAGTCTCGGCCTCACGCTGCTATTATTACGTTGGGAAATAAGTTATATAGGATGCCAGAGGTATTATCTCCTGCCGCTATCTCTTTGGTTACTGCAAAACAATGCAGTAAGCTCATTTCCAAGACCAGGAAATTTGTTTTCTTGATGATCCGTCCTCAGGGAAAGAAGAATATCATGGCCACAACCTCCAGACATGGCCCATCTGCACGACAACAACAAATGGAAAAATTCATGGAGGAGTACTGGGACATATTCACCTCACCCACAGGGGTTTCTATGCACTGTCAGATCAAGCACCCCATTGATCTAACCCCAGGTGCACTGCTTCCCAATGGACCGATCTATCAACGCTCTATTCTGGAGAATGATGAAATCAAGAGGCAAATTCCAGAGCTGCGGCAAAAGGGTCACATCCGGCCAAGTTCATCACCCTATGGGAGCCCAACGTGTAGGTACAGAAGAAGGATGGGACTTGGAGACTCTGTATTGACTATTGGGCGATGAACAAGATCACTGTCCGAAATACGTACCTGATCCCATGGATTGATGACCTCCTGGACCAGCTTAAAGGGGCAAAATATTTTAGCAAGATTGACTTAAATTCTGGGTATCACCAGGTACCGATTGAATCGACCGATGTGTGGAAGACTGCCTTCAACGCCAAGGAGGGCCTTTTTGAATGGTTGGTCATGCCTTTCAGGTTGACGAATGCTCCTGCAACCTTCATGAGACTGATGGAAAACATGTTGCAGCCATTCACCAACTCATTTGTAGTAGTGTACTTGGATGACATCCTGATATTCAGCTAGACTTGGGAAGAGCACCTCCACCACATCCGACAGGTCCTCCAAATACTGCGGCAACACAAGTTGTCTGCCAATTTGGACAAGTACACTTTTGGCATGACCCAGGTTCAGTATCTAGGATACATTATTAATAAGTATGGGGTACATGTGGATCCAACCAAGATCTAAGTCATTTGGGATTGGCCAGCCCCAACTACTCTAACAGAGTTTCGCAGCTTTCTAGGTATTGCTAATTTCTACCGCAGGTTCGTGTTGGTATTCTCTCATATCACTTGACCCTTGAGTCAAGTCACCAAGGGAGGAGCAAAAGCAAAATTCTTCTGGTCAGAAACTCAACAGAAGGCGTTTGCAGAATTGAAATGTCGCCTCTGCTGTGCCCCAGTGCTCACATTACCAGACTTGCAACAACCATTTGAGATCAAGACAAATTCCTCTGACTATGCTATTGGGGCAGTCCTTACTCAACAAGGGAATCCAGTGGCATATCACAGTGAGACACTGTCTGACATAGTCTGCAAATATCCCACTTATGACAAAGAGATGTATTCCATTGTACAGGCTTGCCGACAATGGAAGCATTACATTTTGGGGAAGGAAACGATCATCCACACAGACCATCGGCCCCTGTAGTTCATACAGACACAAGAGAAGTTACAGAACAATCGCCATCAGAAGTGGTCCACATATCTACGATAGTTTCATTTGAATATCAAGTACAAGAAGGGAAGCACCAATAATGTTGCAGACTACCTCATCCGACCATCGATCGTGGCGATAACCACCATGCTCAACCCTCATGGGAACGAGACCTCTGATTGGCCAATTCTCTACAAGAGCGATCCAGAATTCAGCCACACATACAGGACACTCTTGGAGGGAAACTGAGTTCCAAATTTTCACTTCCAGGATGCACTACTATGTCACATGGGACACCTTTGTGTTCCTTCAAGCGAGCGTGCCAAGATGATTTGGGAAGCGCACTACAGTCGGGTCGCTAGGCATTTTGGGGTCGAGAAAATAGTGGCAGTACTGCAGAAGTATTTCTATTGGCCTAACCTTCGACAGGACGCCAGGAAGTACATCTGATCCTGCACTACTTGCGCCATTGTCAAACCATCCATCAAGAAGCAAGGCCTATATACTTCGTTTCCTACCCCTAGTCGACCTTGGGAATCCATCTCCATGGATTACATGTCGAGCCTTTCGTCTACTAAGCACGACAACAACTGTGTGTTTGTGGTCGTCGACAGATTCTCAAAGATGGCCTGCAAGAAGAATATCACAACAAAATCCACTGCTAAAATCTTCTTTGAACGAGTGTGGGTACACTTTGGGATCCCACAGTCTATAATCTCAGATCGGGACAGAAGGTTCCTTATTACATTCTGGTCTAGCCTATGGTCAATGCTAGACACCAAGCTCACAAACTCCACAACTTTCCATCCCCAGACTGATGGCCAGACAGAGGTCGTCAACCGGATGATCATACACATTTTATGCATCTACAACTCAAAGCATCCACACACATGGGATGAGAGCCTCCCCTATGTACAACATAGCTATAATCGGGACCTCCACAACTCCACCAACCACAACCCCTTTCAAGTGGGCTTGGGATTCCAGCCACTATGCCTCATTGACGTAGCCATGCCATTTGCAGCTACTCAGGTTGATTCAGCTCATGTCCAATATGAATTTTCTAAGGCAAACAACTTCATTGAGTGCATTCAGCACATTCACCAACAGGGTCATGACATATTGGACAGATCCAATGCTAAGTACAACCAGCGACATGATTAGCATCAGGCGCAACACAAATTCCAGGTGGGAGACAAAGTGTGGCTACATTTGCAGAAGGAGCACCTCGCTGGAACCCACCGCAAGCTTCGCCCACTCCGATATGGACCATACACCATCACCAAGGATTTCAGGCACAATGCCTTCAAGCTCAATATTCCACCATTCCTTGGTCTGCACCCAGTGTTCAATGTGGACCGCCTTCGGCCCTACTTTCCACCTCTACTAGAGACATCAGACATGGCAGAACAACTCACACCAACAGAGTTAAACCCCGACTGCATGGAACAAGACAAAACTAATCGAATTATGGATACACAAATCAAGAACACCCGCCAACAGAAGATCCAGCTATATTGAGTTGTCAAAGCAGGTCAACTCCTTCACCGGGGAAAGTGGCTCACTAGCGACCAAGTTTAACAGAAGTTTCCTCATCTAATGGAGGAACTCTATGCAATTGGGACCATTGCTTCCTAAGGGGGGAGGAATGATCCAGTAGGATATTGGTGTCCACCCACCTATTCCACTTGGACCACCACCATTGTTTCTTTCAGTTTTCCAGTTTCCTTAATTATGGCACAATTTACTATTTTTGGCAGTTTTCGGGTCCTAAACTTCTGGAGTCGTTTTGAGGCCCTAAACGACATTTTTTCGGCATCGAATGGTCGGAGAAATATGAGTCCGTTATAGGCTTAATATTTATCATTTTAGGATGTAGTCCTTGGAGAGATATTTCTAACGATGTATCATGCGTGTCAAACGGAGGTAGTATGTCAAAGTTACGATCTCGGGAAATTGATGTACCAAGTTACCCAACGGGGCCCACATTCTGGTGTTTCACCTCCTAGGGTTAGGTTTTTGGATGTGTAGGGTTTCCATTGTTTCTCAATAATATATAGGCCTTCGAGTCTCATTGTAACACAGAGTTCAGAGGCATGTAGCTGCCACATCTCTTCTCAGAGATAAGCTACCAACACTCTAGCTAGTTTATTTCCATTCTGTATGCAAACAAGTTTCAATTCTTTGATCAATGAAATGAAGTGTTATTTCCACTGCATATTTGTTTCTATGGTTATTTGTGTATTCTATTGCGTTCCTGCATAAATCCGGATCATATTGGTTGGAAATTGCTTCAATTTGTATGGATTGTCATGTGTCATGCATTCATCATATATGTTTTAATTCATCATATATGTTTTATAGAGGGTGTATATCCATCGAAGGACCAAGCCTGCGTCACTGCCATTCGCAACTTTATTTCATGGTTGAAACATGTGGAGGGAAGCAAGAAGGTGGATCTTCGAAAGATTGCTACCGCCAAGGGGTTGGATCTCAAGTAGAGATTGAGGATTGTCGCATCGAATGGGGCATTAGTGGTAGGGCTATTCCAGTTAAATGTTAAGAAGTTTCAAGAATTTCTTGAAGAGAATGTGGATGACGAAAAACTTTTTGATGAGTTTTAGTGAAGCATGGGAAGGTGAGTTTGGTATTCATAGTAGTGGTGTTGTCTCTTCTCCTTCTGGTGGCTCAGAGGACGTTTATGGCAACCTTGATTGAAGTTAATGAAATTTCATTTGTTTTTTTTTATTTCTTGGGGTTACTGTCACATTTGCTGGTAGTGCATGGTGCCTAGCTTTTTTACCAATGGTTAATTCATATAAGAATAAGAATTAAAGTTATGATAAGGAATGTGATTACTTACTAGATGATATTAGTAGTATTAAATTACCAATGGTTAATAACTTTAAAATTACAATTATAAGGAAATGAAATATTGGTAGTATTAGATTACCAACGGTTAATAATCTTAAAATTACAATTATAAGAAAATGAAACATATATTAATAATAATAAATAATTTAAATGCTAAAATAATTTAATATTATAATAAAATATAAATTTAAAAAATATTAAACTATATAAAAAATAAAAAATATAATAATTTAAATATTAAAATACCATTATTCTATTAACAATGAATATAACAAGATCTCACAAAAGCATGTAACAATGGCAATGTGAGAGACATTGTCACCACTTAGATCTTATCTTGTTTTAAGTAATAAAATGTTTTTTTTTTATTAAAAAAAAACCATAACCATAACATTCCAAAATAACAAAAACGTAGTATATCAACATAGATGAAACATGACAACAAACAATGTAAAACAAAAAAATGTGCATAAATATGTTTCCATATGGACTTTACTTTATAGAAGGAATTGTAACCAAATTCGAAGTGTGCCATAAGGTATTGGAATTTTGTGAATTTGTTATTATTATGTAATTTTTTTCTTCCAAATCTTTATCTTAACCTTTTTCTAGATTTCCACCTTCGGCCTTTCGCCTTCCACTGGAGGATCCTGGGAGTCGGAAATCCCACATTCTGTGCCAATGGAGTTTCTTTCTCTCACCTCTCGCATTCCCCCTTCTCCTGTGGATCCTAGGATGCAGAAACACCACCTTTCTGCCCAGTTCAACTGCTCCTTTCCGCATTCCGCCTTCCGCCTTCCCTAGGTGGATTTCAAAGGGCGGAAACACTAAGTCAGAAGCATTTTGACCTTTGTAACAGGCTTCCAGCCTCCATGAACTTAGGAAAACATGCATAAAACCATCTAAGGAAAAAATAGATATAAAATGCATGACATATACACAAGTAAACATCTACTTCATCTTCATTAAGCATTCAATCATGAACATAACAATTCATAGGCAAATACATTGCATAAACAACATAATAAGAATACTTATCTTGAAGAATGAAGTTGTCCTGCAACTAGCTATGTAGCTGCAACGTTCCACCCAACCATAAGCCAGTGTGTTCTTTAATATATCAACCCCATTGCCACCCCCGAGATGGCATAGTCCCATAAGGAACTAGGGAACAATAGAATTAGACACAACCATATATTTTAACACACAGTCAATCCAACACCTAGTTGGACTTATCAGACTGTCCAACCAAGTCAACACCTAGTTGGGTTAATAGGCTGCAGGATTATCAATCCAAGACTTGCATTAAGGACCATCCAATCCAATAGATGGGTTCACAGGCCCCAAGACCAAACCATCTCTCACAGCTGGGTTAGCATGATGCCCAACCAACAATTACACACAAGGCTAATTCAAAACAAGACTCAACCAAACCAAGATCCAATTGGGTTAACATGCCCCAAGGCCAAGCCAATATCCCTTGGGTTTACAGGCTGCTAAGGCAGTGGAAAGGTAAAATGACTAAGCTAGTGGCTCACTCAAGCGCTAAGGACACCTACACAAGATCTATCTATCATGACATCCACATTACATGCATCCCAACACAAGGTAGCATCCCTTTCTCTGCTCAACAGTCCTTCAGGATATGCCTCCCTTCTAGTGCTATTTAGGGCATGAAGCAAGGATCTACTAGCCACTCTTATATTTTCTTGAGATTCATTCCTACACTAGGTTACAAGTCCATTTATCTTCTCTTCCACTCCTCAGTCTTGCATACCAATGAGATCCAAAACTAGGGTGCACAACACAACAACCATACTGTAGACCAGCAAAATAGGATTTCTCACGCTATAACAGAGAAACCCACTGCGGAAACACCTTATGCGACTCAGAAGAGTGAAATCGAACCATTTGAACCACATACACCTGCTCTCATTCTCGACAAATGAAAAACAATTGCAGATAACTTAGTCTGGGGTTTCAGGCAATGAACCAATAGAACGACGGGATCAGGGATGGACACTCACAAGAAAAGACCACGGTTCTGCAACACATGTGAACACATAGTGTGGATGAGCATTCTAGAGAGATTGAATAGTAGAGTCCGTGAACAACAATCGAATGGTTCCCTTGAATGATAGAATGACTAAGGAGGAGTGAACAAAACCCAAACGCGATCTCCTCTGACAGGCAGGATATGCATCACGTGCTTGCTTCCTACAAAAGAAAAATTGTGATGTCCCCTAGGCTGCAGGCCTACATAGACTGTAGTCTTCCATGCCTTGCACTGCCCCAGGCATTAACTGCCTCATTTGATTTCTGAAAGGAATTAATGATTGAGTGTAGGGACAACAACAAGTAGATGAGGTTAAGGGGTTATCTCAATGACATCGAGCTTAACGCTATAGGCTCAAAGGTTTGACCAACTCCCCCACCCTATCCCTTGTGAAATCATGCCCCCATCTCTTTCATGTTGCAGTTCCATAGTTAGCTATGGTATTTTATTAATTTGTGCATTTACATGATATACCAAAACATGCAGTGCATAACTAGCACCACAACCATAGGCATCAACCTTGATTACCTATATACAAAATACCGGATCGATGGTAGGGCCTTGGCCTTGAGATCCATTCAATCATACCAATACATTATATACATCATGTACAATCAAAATATCATGGGGTCAAAACCTAGGTGTTACAAGTCTTGGGAGAATTCCTGCCATGATTGAAAGTGGACATAAAGTATGTGCTAGGCAATGGGGAAAAATTGATGATCTCCTTGAGGACATTCACTTCTCTAGGCTAGACGTTTTGGCTAATGCATCCCCTGCGAATTTGATGTTAGTTGACATGGAACAACAATATGATGATCTTAAGCAAAAAATAAATCAGTTGAAACAAGTACAATTGCGAGATGTGAAAGATTTTACAGAAATTCATACTCTGTGGAGTTTTCAAGTGAAGGCATTCCTTCAAGATTGGAGTAGGATGAGGAGAAAGGAAATTATTTCGTCCTTGTCCAATACTCAGCTACAGCTTGAACATGCTAAATATACTAATGTAGACAAATTATTAGATGTATTTTCCAGGTGGAAGACTTTTCTAGCTAGTTTGTAGCCTAGGAGTTTGGATCCCGATCTTGTTGGGATAATTTTGTATTTTTGAGAAATTGTAAAATTTCTCTTTAAAATTACAGAGACCCCTCTATTTTGAGGGGTTGATGGGATTGATAGGGAAATACTGCCAAAATTTGGAGCACCTACTTTTGTACTTGGAGTTTATTGTAATATCTTACAATTTCTAATACAAGGAGTCTTATGCTGCAACATCTCTGGTATCATCTTGTGTTGTTAGATGTATTTAATTGACACAATTATATTTTCCTATTACTATAATCATTGTTGATTTGCTAAAGTGTGCTTTATTTGTGCAACAACATAATAAAACATTCAGGTACTACCCAAAGATACCAAATTATAACTTGAAGTCATCCGTTGTAAATCTCTGTAAAGTATAGATCTAGAAACACGTTAAAAATGAACAAAATCATTTAGAATAATGCATAATCAACTCACTTATAGAAAGGGGGCACTTCATATGCTTTATGGACAGGCCATGGAAAATGTAAACAAATTGGACTAATATTCAAGTAGCCAAAACCAGTCCGTGGGACTAAGATACAAACTGGCATGTGGACAGTAGGATAGAGTCATGGGGGAT
>LPNX010459052.1:120006-150642 GCA_001517045.1 Pseudotsuga menziesii | reverse complement strand
GGAACTTTGTCGTGCATGGAACACTATCCCGGCTGGAAATTTGCCTCGGTTGGAACTTTGCCGTGCATGGAACTCTGCCCCGCCTGGAACTCTGCCCTGCCTGGAACTTTTCCCGGGCTGGAACTCTACCTTGACTGGAACTTTGCCTCGCCTGAAACCATGGCCGCCTGGAACTCTGCCCTGCATGGAACTCTGCCCCGGTTGGAACTTTGCCGTGCATGGAACTCTACCCGGTTGGAACTCTGCCCTACCTGGAACTTTGCCCGGGCTAGAACTCTACCTTGACTGGAACTTTACCTTGCCTGAAACCATGGCCGCCTGGAAATCTTCCCTGCATGGAACTCTGCCCCGGTTGGAACTTTGCTGTGCATGGAACTCTGCCCTGGCTGGAACTCTGCCCTACCTGGAACTCTACCCTACCTGGAACTCTACCCTGCATGGATCTTTTCCCTCGCTGGAACTCTGCCCTGCATGGAACTCTGCCCCGGTTGGAACTTTGCCGTGCATGGAACTCTGCCCTGCATGGAACTCTGCCCCGGCTGGAACTCTGCCCTGGCTGGAACTCTGCCCCGGTTGGAACTTTGTCATACATGGAACTCTGCCCCGCATGGAACTCTGCCCCGCATGGAACTCTGCCCCGGCTGGAACTCTGCCCTGGCTGGAACTCTGCCTTACCTGGAACTCTGCCCCGTCTGGAACTCTACCCTGCATGGATCTTTTCCCTGGCTGGAACTCTACACTGCATGGAACTCTGCCATGCATGGAACTTTGCCGTGCATGGAACTCTACCCGGCTGGAACTCTGCCTCGGCTGGACCTCTGCCCTGGCTGGAATTCTGCCCTACCTGGAACTCTACCCCGTCTGGAACTCTACCCTGCATGGATCTTTTCCCTGGCTGGAACTCTGCCCTGCATGGAACTCTGCCCCAGTTGGAACTTTGCCGTGCATGGAACTCTGCCATGCGTATTTCCAGATATCGTAAACTTACCATCCCCTTATTCAACAACATTTGAAGATGTATGCATCCATAACCATGAATAAAATCCCATGATACAAAACAATCTCTAAAGATTCAGAATTAAAAGTGAAAAAGCTGACAAACCAAGGGGAATTAAAAGTGAAAAAGCTCACAAACGAAAATACCTCTGTCAAAATCAACCTGAAAAGAACATTGGAAAAGAAGAGAATTGAATTGATCCAAATCACATGCATACCATCCAAGGCCACTTTACAAATAAATTAGATTGCATAAAACAAATGAAGGATACAAAGAGAAAAACTCCGTGTATGCAAGTAATGGAAAGAAATAATAGAAGGAATAATAGAACTCAAATAATCCCAATAGCCTCAATTGAGCACTTTTAGATTCTACAATTTTTTAAGTTGAAGGATATTAGAGGATTATGCACAAACACAATGTAATAAAAAGTTGTAGATATAGAAATCAACTTTAGCCATACAACTTTAGAAATCCCAGTGACTTTCATATGTGATAAATCAACTTGCATATCAAAATTGATACAATGGCAGCTTTAGCCATACAAAACAACGTACTACATTTATGAAGGGTTACATAAACCAACACATACTTCCAATAATCTTCCAACAAACTTCAATGTTCTTCCTGTTCAATTCCTGTTTGAAATTGATGTTTAGAAGTAGTTGACATGTTCCTGTTTCACCCTTCATCTATTCACAGTCTATCGCCAAAACAAAGAGGCCGCGCGCATGCACTATGAAGAGAGATAGGTGTGAAGTGTTATTTTGTTTGTACTTTCTGTTTATTTTTTCAAATTAAAGTACGTTGTTTTGTATATTGTTTAATTTTTTGACATTTACAAATATTGTTTTTTGTTTTCTTTTAACATGTAGCTTTCCAACAAAGAGATAGGCTATAAATTGTAAGTTATTATCTGCCTTTAAACGTCCTGCAAATTGCCTGAGTCTTTCATCTTGGCACAGGTAGACTTTTCTACATACAAAACTTCCAATTGACATTAGACTTGTTGTGTAATGAGATTTTGCAGGTGTAAACAACAATTATCCACATCTTTATGCATAGCAGGCCAGTAACAGTATCTTTGCATATGCTGCAAGGCCTACCAAAGTATCCTCCACAGAGGACAAATGAGCCTTCTTAAACAATTGCTTGAGCAGTGCCCTGGTGGATAATGTTGATCCATTTTGCATAACAGCTCATCTGCATGGTGAAAAACTAACAAACATACCTGATTGGTCTGTGTCAGTTAAAGCAATGTGGAAATAATAGGTCTGAAACAGGGATTACCAGCACAGAGAAGGAAAAGAATAGGTCTTATTCTTGTTGTACTGCCTATTATGGCATGGATGTATCACAACTATTATTAAGTGTACAGTGATTTTATATAATTATGGAGGAATGTACTTTCGTGTCCAAAATGGTTATGATATTGCAGATGTTTTTAGATTTGAGGACATAATCGATATAATTTAAATATAAAAATTCAGATTTTAATGCAACAAATTAGTATTCAAGCTCGATTTCATCAGCTCTAGAATTTGAAGAGAAAGATCAGTTGGAAATTAAGAAATCATTTCCAGATTTTTAGGACTATATATTAGGCAGATACTCAACAATTATCACTCCCATATTTTCAGGAATTTAATCAGTCAAAGAGTCTTGTACAGCATTTGAAGGTATCAATACAATCCAATACAAATGGCAGAGCATATTCTCGGCTTAAAAAACCATTCTCAGATTTTATGGAAACAGTTAAATATATATCCCAAATTTGAAGGCAAGAATCGACAGGCAAAGTGTTAGTTCTATACTTTTAAGGCAAGTTGTAAGCAGAAGGCGGTTTAAGGATTCCATCAAGGAGCATTTGACTTAAGCAGTTCCAATTTTCCTGCAACTCATTCCAGATTACATGATAAGCTTGGGTTCCTAAAATCTCGTAATGGCTAGTTGATGTAATGGGTATAAATTTCATGATTTTTAATGTGATTGGGTATAAATTCCAACCACCACCATCTTCCTTCCAATCACTGTTTCTGCATGCTGATTTAATGTGTAGCACAATCTTAGATACAACTTATTTAGCACTGCCACAGTTGACTATGCAAAAAAAAATATCCAGATATAGCATGAGATAGGGAAATTTTCCCTTCCTAAGAGTAATACTAGCACAAAATTAGAACTACACTCTAATGAAGGCATAATTCTAGCACAAAGGGGGTGCCTTGAAGATCAGTGAAAACAACCAAGTATTCCTACAAATCTAAAATCCCACTAGTGCTAAATTATGTCTTTCACTTCCAATTCTTTTTCATGAGAATGAGCATCAATTATACATTACAAATTAGGATGTTTTGGAAAACCCCTGCAATGAAGATTAAAAGTGGAGATCTTTTAAAGCAACAGGAACCCATAATTGCTTCCTACCGGTCATTAGTTAGTAGGTTTTAATGTCAGTACAAACTTCAAAGACATTATTCAAAGTCGCAAGTGCAACTAGGCTTTGTTTACTCTGATCTCTCTGTGCTCCATTTGATCTTTAAATACCCTAATTCTTTGGAAAGTTAGTTATGCTGTAAAATTAGAGGCTAAGAAGGTACCGGGATGTCTCCTTTCACTTCAATTTTTGACCAGTTCTCAGTTTTGGTATTAAATGCCCACACTGTAAAAGACAAGAAAAACTAGAATCAGCATGAACCTTCTGATATCCATATGAATTAAAAAGGATTATATTCAAGAAAACCAAAAAGATTTAAATGGATCACAGATTCCCAGTATCAGAAAATACCCACCTTCAACTCTATCGGAGGGTGGTTCTATCTGCCCTCCAATCAAAAGCACAGTTTTACCCCAGGGGACCTGCAAAAGCAGACTGTATTATGACTATTCACTGATTTAAATTGTCATCACTGAATCTTTGTGGTTTCTAGCATAATATCACTATAAAAGTGTTTGATGACAAATTTCTGAGTCTCCTAAAGTAACACCTTCAGGTTAATATGATATTAATTTGGGAGTTTTGGACTTCACTTCTATGATCTTAATTTCCAAATTTTCCAAACTTCTCTAGCTCAGCATTACTACTCGAGATTTCTTGCATTAGTAGAACCACAGCATTTAATTTCTACTAAATCCTTGTGTACAAACCCTAATTATAATTGAGTGCTCTTGATCAATTAATACAATGTTCAAAAACATTTCACTATAAATTTTCTGTGAACTATATCAAACTTGCAATGAGCTACTTTTCTAATAATATCAACTTGACTTATCTCTTCTAATTTCATTGTTTTTCTAAATTACTTTTGCAACAATTTCTTAAGTTGAAACATTGTAACCTGTACAATAAAGTTACAAACTCTATTAAAATTTAGAACTACCAGAAGGCTTTCTTTCTTGAAACTTCCAATTTATATGTATGCATTTCAATGTTGAATTTGGTGTGTTCCACATAAAACTATGTATATACAGCTGCTGCTTGTCTCCATCAGTCTTATATTTTTGACTTTATACATGTGTTTTGGCCAACTTTATAACTTTTCAACAAACTTTACAATTTGTCTCAGGAAACAAGTGCAATTTTAAGATTTTGAACCATCAGTTAGAACACTATCTTTGCATCAAAATTGTGATAAGTAGTTGAGCTGCTAACTGTGTATTCTTGGTTGACTGTTTGTCTATCAAATAAAGTTGTTGTACTAGAATTTTATTCAATGGCACTATCAGCTAATTTAAATCAAGAACAGCAATATCCATGGACCATAATTTCAATGTCCATCTTGGTTTTTCCTTCGATATAATGGTGTTGAATACTACTAAAGTCAAATTTGCACTAACAATTTACACATCTTAGGCTCATTTGATTTCTTCTACTATGAGATGCTGCATGCTTCAAAGACTTGTGTTTGCTATAATGCACATAGGACACTATGCATAAAATAAGACCTTTCTGGAGGGATTGTTTCATGACCAAGATGTTTGTTAATGAACAATGCAGCCCATAGAAATCCTGCATGCCCATACATCAATTCATATGGCATGCCAAAACCCCCATCCTCAGGCCCCACTGAAAGTGCCCTCTCTTGTGCTACCTGTTGAAATTTGGAAATAAAAATTGTTATAGAATGTTTTATCAATTACCGTTCATAGCTTTTACATTTAAGAAATGATGGTAATAGCATAGAAAAAGAAATTGCTTTTAGAGTATCAAGACTTTAACAATAAAGGGCATTAGCAGTCAGCACAAAGAGTAGAGCTTTTCATGTTTTTTCTTGTACCTCACAGAAAAGATTTAAAAATAAGTCCTTCAATACAACAACACACAAAATCAGCACTGGAGAAAGATAGGAGGATTGACTTGTCTTTGTTACCTAAGGGTTTATAAGATTATGAAGGGATTATAACTGTTTATCATTACTTACTGTCTTAAACTCCTTGCTACTGCTGCACAAGAATCAATAATTTCACTGCATAATGCAAGATCCTCCTTATTTCCAGTTATCTGATATGAGATATGTGTTAAAACAACCGAAAAAGAAGAAATCAACTCCAAACAACAGCGTGGTTGATTGTTCAATATCTGCTATGGTTTATACAAGAATTGACATCGCTTAAACAATGGGAGTAATAAACCAATATGTTTGAGGATCCACTCAGATCTGTTGTATGAAGATCAAATATAAAAAAATCACTAGAACTAGCCATAATAAATCGTAATAAAATATATCTATTTAAAATATCAATACTGCAATATCATTAGGGCACGAAGGAATTGAACCCTCAACCTCCTGCTTGTAAAGTAGGCGCTCTTCCATTAAGCTAGAACCCTTTAAGAATTGGGGAAATGAATAATATTAACACCAAGATTGCATCATTTGTAATCCTAAGAAAAGACTAGTAATCCCAACATTGTTTCTGACTCAAGAGACCTAAGAAAATAGTCTGAATGGATCTGACCTTATTTAGATATTTGGATACTAATAGATTTTTAAAACATTAAAATATAAAATTCTTAGGCTAGAATAGATAACATAAACAGAAATAACCATTTGATTATGGCATTTCTTAATTTTTCCAACTGCATATTCATAATGCTACTATACCCTTTTGTATAATGCAGACATTCCTATTACCAGATCCCAATGTTGTTTCAGGGTATTCCTAGCCACTGGATTATTGCATAGTGAATAGCTAGTGATAAAGGGCACAAATCAGTCGAGTCTCCGTGTTGGTGGAAATTAACTTCGGAGGGCATTTCTCCAGGGTCTATGAATATTCATAAAGACATTCATGAAGGCATCTTAGAAGTCCACTCAGGAACAATCTATATTTTACTCCCTTGAACCTTCTTTGCAAGATCCTAATTACTATATCTAATTCCATACTAATACCTACTTAGTTGAACAAAATGTCCCTAATTACAATATCTAGCAATAAAAGAGACAAGGCTGTCCCAGCTCCACTTTACTTTAGAGACAATCTTCTTTATCTCATGAGTTACAATGGACACTTTCAGGCATTTGTACTCCCCCACAGTGCTCAACATACAAGAGGCATTGGGAAAGGAAAACCTTGCTACACAGATAAAAGTTGTGGTTCCCTGCAATGCTGATGTCTATCACTCTAAGATGCCATCAAAAGGATTGCATATGTAAATTACAAGATTTTCCTACCAATTTCCAGATTTTGATCATTTCATCCATTTAGTTCATAACCTTAGATTACCTGATCCCATGCCCTGGTCCGCAAGTGATGTTTTCAACAAAAATGTTACATGAATCGCTTACTATGGAAATGCAGTCATCCCCTGCATTAGAATTTAAACAATATTAGAGCACTCGCTGACAAATTATTGTGAGTCATAAAAGCATCTATGGAAACCATACAACCACTGACACCAAGTTTCGTTTGAAAGATCGGAGACTCTAGAACAAGACTTATTAGTGAAGATAGTTGTCCTATTTCAATGGAGTTGGATGGCCCCAGTATTTGGTTATATATCAACAAAGAGAATGAAATTTTGAAACTTTTAGAGAGCGGATGAACTTGCCTTCGACGAACAAAATGTTGTGGGAAAGTTGGACAAGCAATGTTCGTGGCGTGATGAATCTTTCAAGAAAAACGTTTTTGCATAATTAGGATATACTTATAGAGAACATATATCAACTAAATTGCTCGAGGAATGACATAAAGTGAATTTTGAGCAAAAGATGTTGAACTTGCCTTCGACGAACAAAATGTTGTTGGCAGGTTGGACTAGCAATGTTGGTGGTGTGATGAATCTTTCAAGCAAAACGTTATGCACAATTAGGATATACTTATAGAGAACATATATCAACTAACTTGCCCCTAACAAGACACTCAACAAGCTCAAAGGTATGCCTGGTTGGTTGATACCAAGCATGTAGTTCATCCCCGGCAATAGTGATCTAACTCATCTAATCTTGGCTTTAATAATTTCCTGTTTTCATTTGGAAAGTATGAAGTTTGAATAGAATTTTGACAATAAAGGTATCTCCTTTATTTGCTATAAAAGATTAGCATAAAGTTTGGATAATTTCGACAGTAGTGGCATCTCCTTTATTTGGGCTATAAAACTCCCAAACTAGAATCTACTCATATCTTGTCCTTTGACCATTCTTATTATTTTTCATTAGTAAATTTTGCTTCAACATTGCATTGACATGTTACAAACCGTGACAAACATTTTTTTAAACATAAAGAGAGATTTAAACTTTAAACCTTGCCAAGGGGAGATCACACATTCTTTAGACCTATTCATTTTTCTGCTCTAAAATCTAGTAGACTTATCAAACATTCTTTGGACCTATTAATTTTTCTAATCTAAAATATAGTATGAAGCCTAGTATGAGAAAGGCTATGGAGGTTGAATCCCAAAACTAGGAGCGGTTAACAAGTATGAAGCCTAGTATGAGAAAGGCTATGGAGGTTGAATCCCAAAACTAGGAGCGGTTGAGTGTAACTGGCCATAATACTAGACAACCGAAAAGATGCCAATGAAGATAGCTTGTAATCCATGCTGGAGAAGATCTATGCATGAATCTTGAGTTAAAGTTTCAACTCCTTGGAATGATGGTGAAAGATAACAACGTTAAGAATGAAACCCTGCTCATCAACAAGAAGTTGTGAGGACTTTCCAAGAGCCTGGTTCGACTACTTGGAAGATCCATGTAGACTTGGCATCTAGCACCTCTCCGCACAGATAGCTCAGTGGATATATTACAGCGGAGCAGAGGGCATTGAGCATCGAGATAAGAATGTTGTGATTTGTCTTGTTGACTATAGCGTTAAATCTACCAAGGCCTAGAATCAATGTGAACAAGTTGCTTCTGTGTTCTATGGAGGTTACAGTCATAATAATGCCTTTGAATGAAGCATACAAGCCATCTGATTTTTTGACAGATTTAATATGAAAGACTGTTAATTCCTATAATTTCTCTGTAATAGCTACACAGCTGAAGACTTCTATAGAGGGGCCAAAATTTTGAAATCAGAACTAAAAATCTAAAAGCCAAGGCTACTGATAAAATTTCATTGCGTACTAATTTTCAAGGAAAAACCTTCCTTAACATTAAATATGTAGGGTATTTTCCATTAATAATCAGAGGTATAAGTTCCATTTTCATACATAATGGCACCACGAAGAAAACATTGACATTTTTTAACAAATCAACACCATCACATAGTCCAGAGAAACTGCAAAATCATGCCAATGTAATTTTACCATTTCCCAAATAAACTGTATATCCCAAGCAAGCTGTATGTAGTTATTACAGATCTTGACCTGATCAACAACAAGCAAGATCTGACCAACAACAAACAATACAAACCTTACCCTAATGAAAAAGAAGTATTTTTTTAAAACAGAGTCGATCCTAGTCGGAATTGGGGATAGCTATATTTTGAACCTGTATAATACAAGCCACGCAAAATGCCATTTACAGATCCACACCACAGGGTATATGCGATTTCAGCTACAGCTTCAGCTTCCATTGAAGACAACGAGGAAGCAGAATCAGAGAAAATTGATGGCTCTGGCTTGCTGATGATATCGAAAAGAGGAGCCCACCAAGGTTTCTTCTTTCTTTCTGCCCCGGAGATCATCTCCACCACGCCTTCCTCACCTGAAGAACAGGAAATGGCACCAGCAGATCACACTATCATCATCGAGCTGTGACAGATAATTCATGGGATTGAATCACCGAAAAAGGGTTTCTTTGGAGAACTCTGGAAGATGGGGACGCATTTCAATTTTTGAAAGTAGAGCAGAGGACCGGCAATCCGCGGGAGTTTTGTTTGAATTGGAAAAGAGGATGGACGTGGAGAAAGGGAGACAGGCGATGGACGGCCGGGGTTAACGGCGTGCACGATGTCGAACGAAGTTTTGTAGAACCATGGGGTGCCGGGAACAGAGAGATTGGCCGGTCCGGTGGTCGGAGCGTCGGCGCGACGATTGCCGCCGGGCAAAATCGTCGCGTCGGTAGCTTAATCCCTTTGATTTTATTAGTCATTGAAATTTGTGATTCGTCGCTTTCAGCTCTTACACGGTGATGATGAAAGGACGTAGTCGTCACCAGACAGGCTTGCCTTAAAACCTTGCCCCTTGTTTGCTGTCAGATACCTAAGAATTGTACTACTATGAGCCGCACCGGAAAAGCAATTCCAAGTGATGGAATCTGAGTCGCCACATTCCTAAACGTCAAACTTATTTTTTTAAGACTTTATGATGTTTGATATTACCTCTCATAAACCATCTAGTTTAAAGCTCCACCCTTCATAGAGGAAGCTTGATTGCACTTAATTCTGTACAACCTTTTTTTTCACTATTTTTTAAACTATAAATTGTAATTAAAAGATGAAAAATGAGATATGTTTTTATTGTGGTGGTTTTACACCTCAATATGAGAAGATCTTGTAACCTTACATAACTTATGTAATAAAAAGTAAGAAGTAATAAATATATTTTGTTGGCCATTAACAATAAAAAATTAATTATCCCCCAAAATAAGTGTCCACAAAAAAAACAACTTAATATGGGGAGATGATGCAATGTTCCTACCTAAAAAACAATAAAAAATAAAAATTGAACTATCCTAAAAAAAATGTTGGCCTTCCACATGGTTTTAAAACCTAAAAAAGCCATGGTTTTATTGTACATGGTTTAGGAGGGCCTTGCAAATGGTTTTAAAACCATGTGCAAGGACTCCTATACAACCCATGGTTTTGTTGTACATGGTTTAGGAGGGCCTTGCAAATGGTTTCAAGACCATGTGCAAGGCCTCCTAAACAACCCATGGTTTTAGGAGGGTCTTGCACATGGTTTTAAAACCATATATGGGGGAGATGTTGTAATGTTAATTCCTAACAAAATAAAAATATTATAAAATATTATATGTCGACCTTAAATAAAAATATGTGTCTTTTGATTTGAATCAATGGCTATATATAGGACACACCAAAGCTGATAGCTCCTTGAATGCAATACCTAAGAAGAGGTTTGCACCTCTAGAGATTTGATCCCTCTCAGTGCTTAATGGAGCCTCAGATTTGGATCTATGTTGGTCGTAAATTGAAATAAAAATGGTATAGATTTATCTTTATTTTTTATTTATTAAGAATGTCTAGAGAGAACACCGATCTAGAATTAAAGATGGATTTAAAGTGGTTTAATATGCAATTTTTTAGTGTATGTTTAAATAATGCCCATACAAGTCATGGTTTAATAATGTTGAATGACATAGAAAGAAGTATCTAAGTTTCATTAATCATTTTACTTTTAATTAATTGGATTATATTTTTTTTCTGCCCTTTCTCTACCCGTTTATTCTCTCATTTTGAGAAAAAATTCAGATGCTCTTTCCCCATCTACAGTTCTGTACACTCCTATTTTGATTGCTGGTTCTCTAGTATTTCGAAATCTGCCCCTTATTTCTACCTGCCACTCTTTATTTTTTGGGGAATCTGGCTCACTAGAAACTTCAGCCTTTTTGAAAATAAAAAGCCTTCCCTCTCAGCTTTGATTGCTAGAATTGAAAGCCTACTAAATACCTTCCCTGTGCCTATGAAAGTTCATAAATCTCGCATTATTGGTCCAGTTCCAATTAAATGTTTCCCATGCGGATATTTTGATGGTGCTACAGCAGATTATATTGGAGGATCAGGTTATGTGATTTATATCAATGATTATCATTTTTTAAGTTTTTCCATGGGCTGTGGTAGAAGCTCGAATACTAGAGCAGAATTATTGGCTTGCTGGGAAATTCTAAAAGTCAGTTTTCTGATAGCTATTCCAATACAGCTGATTTATGGGGATTCTTTGGTTATTATCTCATGGCTAAACAGAATTTCTGCACTTGATGTGCCTTCTCTGATGCACTGGTGTCATGACATTAGACTTTTGCTTCAAAGGGCCCCGCTGGTGACCTTTAGACATACATATCGTGAGCATAACATGCAGGCAGATGAACTCTCTAAACAAGGCACGAAGATGGATATGGGCCTTGTATCTTTCTCAGACTCTTTGGATGGATTGATTGTAAATCAAGGATTATTAAATCTCTTTTAGAGTAGCTGAATATCTCTTTTATTTCATCTTTGGTTCCTGCTATTGATTGATTACTTCTTGCTGTTCCATGATGAGTCCTTCCTGCCAGCATGCAATGCTTTGATTTTGTATGTCTGAAGTTCATCTTCGAGATATATCAGTATTTTCTGACCTGTATATCAGGGATGATGAGTAAAGTCTGCTATGATCAGACTTTTTCCTTTTGCTTTGGCTACGGTTTATATCACTCAGTTGTTGCTGTTGGTATTGGGATCTAGCACTTATATTGCAGATTTGTATTTGATATATTTGCTGCTATGTTTTGATATCTACTTTTGTAGATGCATGGACTTGGGAACAGGAATTCATCATTCTGATATTGTAAAAGATGTCTTTTGATTCATATGAATAACAAAGACTGGTATTTTTTCCTCTGAAAAAGAGTCAACATTGTAAAAAAATATTTATTTAAAATATTTATTAAAATATATTACTTTTAAATTTTAAGTTAAAAACTACATTGTAAGATTTTAATTTACTTAATATTTCATTATTTATTAAAATGACAATAAAATGATTATCAAAGTTCAAACTTTAATTCCATCTCTAAATCATATTCACAAATAACCTTGGGACTAACCAAAATTTTCATTAGTTTCACAAATCAAATAATTTCATAAAAAAATAAAATTTCACCCCTTTAAATATATTCACATAATGAAGGGCATGAATTTGTAGGGGACGCTTTGATAGGTATAGTGTGAAATAAGTCAATAGTTAAAGTGTTCCCATCTCTTTTTCTCTTTTCACACACACATACCTTTACATTTGGTGAAAGAGTTAGATTTGATTTTTTTTGGCTTAATTTTATCTCTAAATCATTTTCACAAATAAAGGCTTTGGTCATAGTGGACTATAGAATTTAATTTGTTTAGTTACCAAATTCTGAATTGGTTTCACAAATGCGATAATGTCATTAAAATTAAAATTCTAGGTCTATTTGTAAATTAAGATATGGAAGGGCATGAATCTATCGAAATTCTTGTTTTTTTTTTTATCTTAGACCTGACATCTGAAGAAAGAGTAAACCCCACATCTCAAGTTGGAAGCAATCAATGGTAAAAGAGTCCCCACCCTCTCTAATAAACTTAATTCAATCACGTCGATTTGGTAGGGAAGTGATGGAGTGACATCTAGGAATAACTAACGATAGATAGTCATTTCCATGACTCAAATTTGAAACTTAATTTAATGGTGTCGAAAAAGTGATGGATTGACCTTTAGGAAAAGATAGCGATAGATAGTTTTTTCCCTAACTTAGCTTTGATACTTGATTTAATGTCATTGATATGTGAGGGAAGGGATGGAGTGACCTTTAAGAATAGTTGGCGATTAAGAGACATTCCCTGGTTCAACATAGAGATAGACTTGATCTTAACACAACACCTTAGAGGATATTTACTAATCTCTCTGTCTAAGCAGTGGGTTCAACGTTGGTGATCATCTTAATGGAAAAACATGTACAAGTAAATTCTATTTGTAGCATGTTGCAATTTTGTTGGAAATTTTAACAGAGAAAGTTATGTATTCAAAGCTTATAACCAGTACTTTAAAATTGTTATTATCCAACTATAGTTAGAAAATCCAAATTAATATTATAAGTTCTATAACATTGTTCTTTTACAACCATAGTTCAGGTATAAATGACATCTTGATAAACATATATTACTAGTGAAAAAACATTTTGTTCAATAACTAGCTCCTCTTGTGAAATGGTTTTGCAAAACTTTAACCATATATGAGAGGAAAAACGCCACATGCCTGTAAAATTCCAACCTTGATTCCATCCTCTTACAACTGAGAGAGGTATCCATACTATCTTGAACATCCTGGTATGGCATTTGGATGTTATCAATTTTCCTTGCCATGCTTGCATTATCGCAATAAAAGAGTGAAATTTTAAATTTTAAAATTTCTTTAAGCCTATTGTAGAGATGAACATAATTGAAGGGTTCATTCAATGTCTAAATGGATTATCCATTTTGAACTTGACAATTCAAGAAGTGGTGGTTCGTGAATATCATGTCCATGCCATACTAAAACATGTTGGCGAGTGAAGAATTATTTTTTGTAAATTAGGCTATGTATCTTCGTTTTTTGCATTAATTTGAATTATATGGATATGATAATGATGTTACTAGTTGTACAGCATCGCCACTTATATTCTAAAGCGGACTGATAACAAGATCAAGAACTATTGGAACACGCTTTTGAAAAAACACTTGCTACAGATGGGCACCCCATGATACATAAGCGCAAGTTTGCATTGATTATTGCAGCTGGTTCTCAATTATTGAAAGCTTCATCGAATGTAAGACATATGGTGCAGTGGGAGAGCACACACCTGAAAGTCAAAAAGAGGTTGGCATGCAAGTCCAAGATTAGGGCTAAGTGCCTTTGGTATATATGTGGTCTTGTATGATATGGATATATTTAGTAGAATATAGAGAGTTAGAAAGAGTTCAATTTGGATAAGGATTTTAATTAACAATTCTTGGTTTGAACTCTACTTACAACTTTGGATGTATGAAAATAACCAAAAAAAGGAAAAATCTCTTTCCCTCCCTCACAAAATTAGTTTTCATTTAAGAATATGTGTGTGTGTGCGTGTATATATATATATATATGAGATGCTCATTTTGTCTTAAGAAAAAACATCTTAACTATTTGTAAAAACTATAAAGGGAATCTAAAATAGAATTTGAGATAATTGCTAGTTTCATCTTTAACAAGCATCTTAAACATCCACTGCAAGAAGTTGGTGGAGATGAAGAAGACTCATCATGCTAATGCATAATTGACTACCTCTCACTCTAAAGGCTTACTTCACAAACAAGTTCGAGAATGTTTGAGAATATTTATATTATATAGATACATGGGACCTCCTTTAGATGTCTTTCCCTTTATCCAATACAAATGGATGGTATACCAATATGCATTCCACTCTAGAGCTAATATTGATAATGCATTACATAGAAAGAGAAGGTAGAAATGTAACTCGCCTTGTCACTAGTGATGTCCATTAATGTAGACCCTTTGTTGTTATATATCTGATAGAATCTACTCCAACCCCTTTCCATTTTATACTTATACACAATCAAACAACAACACCCATATCAAACCTCTCAAAAATTAATAAAATCAAGATCTAAATTATATTAAGACAATCAAGATATAGTCTTCATAGCATATGACATAGAAAGAGAAGGTAGAAATGTAACTCACATTGTCACTAGTGATGTTTGTTGATGTAGATCCCTTGTTGGAGTAGATTTGGTATACTTTGATCCAACCCCTTTGCACATGATACCAACACACAATCAAACAACAACACCGATCTCAAACCTTTTGAGAATTAATTCAATCAAGGGTTAAAATAGATTAAGACAATCAAGATACAATATAGATATAATATAATCTACGCAAGGATAGATTTGATCCTCCACACATAATATGTGTAATCATAAGCATAATGCAAATAATAATCCAAACATGAAAGGTGAGGAGGGGGGGGGGGGGGTTGTAAATAATCCCCTCTAGATCCAATCTTGATAGAAAATTAAATAGAAAGAGAAGGTAGAAATATAACTCACCTTGTCATTAGTGATGTTAATTTATGTAGATCCCTTATTGGTGTAGATATTGTAGACTCTGGTCCAACCCCTTTGCACTTGCTACCTACACATAATCAAACAATAAAAAGCATCTCAAACATCTCGAGAAATAATGCAGACAATATTTACAATAGATTAAGACAATCAAGATACAATTTAGATAAAATATAATCTACTCAATGAGAGATCTAATTCTCCACACATAATAGATGTAATCATAAGCATAATGTAAATAATAATACAAATATGAAATGGGGAGGGGGCTAATATTCCACTCTAGATCCATTCCTGAAAGCATATTGCATAGAAATAGAAGGTATAAATATAACTCACCTTGTGATGTCCAATGATGTAGATCCCTTGTTAGTGTAGATATGGTAGACTATGCTCCAACCCCTATGCACTTGCTACCTACACATAATCAAACAACAACATCCATCTCAAAGCTCTCAAGAGCTAATACAATGAAGATACAAGCTATATGTAATATGATATGTTGAAGGACAAAACTAATCCTCCACACATAATAGATTTAATCATAAGCATATTAATGAAAATAATAATCCAGACATGAAATTGGTGGTGTGGGATAATGCATAAACCTATATAAAATTAATGTGAAATATACACACATATTTTGATTTATGATGCAAGTATTCTCTAGTTTCCTTGCTCCAATACTTACTTGATCTCAATCACAACAATGTTCGCAATGAGAGGTTCAAGAATTCACTCTAGAATTAAACAACATAACAAGGATCTCTTCAGTCTCATCTTATCCATTGAATCACCTTCATTATATGGATGTATGGAGGAGGAAATAGGACGAGTCACATTTGATTTGGGATTGTGACTTCCCAAGCACATGATATCTGGATGCAACTCATCATATTCATTTCCTCAACTAAATAAATACGAATGTTTTGAGGCTATCAATATGTGTCTGTAGTGCAAGGAGAAATCATGGGAGAAGTAGGGTCCCGCTTTCTATTTAGATCAACAAGCAATAGTGGGATATTAGAAATCTATATATGTTGGCCTCTTTCTCTTCCTTGTCTCAACCCGTGGTTCAACAACAAGACACCAAAAGACATCGGCCCAACAGATCAAGCTCAGTTGGAAACACCCACGAGGTAGGTGCAGTCTCACCCGAGATATATTAATGTGTAACATCCATAACCATGTTTCCATAGATGATGAGGGATTATAGTCCCTTGGTGCCTGACAAAGATGGTGGGAAGGATGCTTTCACTTTGTGACAGCGGTACAACTATGTGCCACAAGCCACCTGCGCAACATGACCTTGTCCTTATAACTCAAAAATTGGTGCAATGGTGCGACACAGTCAATACCTTATACTTGAATGATAGTACACAACTTATATTTTAACTTAGCAGCTTAACCATGAACTCATACACAATATTCCAGCAATGCTTTAAACATTCATTCATTCATTGATTGTCCTACTACGACAGACATTCACAACAATTGTAACTGTAATAATGCAAGGTAAACAAACATTCACATAAACATTCACCATTCAACAACATTCATCTACGTGACACAGGAAATAACATGGAAACCCATCTAGGAAAAACCAACAAGGTTCTCTTCATCTAGCATGAGAAATGTGTATAGCACCTCACAGTCTGGGACCTGCAGACTATTCTTAAGATATGTCTATCTCACTAAATATCTTCTTTCTCTCTGGTTTATTCTCTATCTACTCCTACTGATTTGCACACATCCTGGATCGAATCTTCTACTTTACTACTGTTTTGCACACACAGCTGCAAGATCCGCGGCTCAATAGCGTTCTCCCTCTACTATATTCTCCTCTGAGCCAACCTTACTGCTTCTAACCCTCTAACAATCTAGCTTAATGAATCTAACTGAGTCTAATCTAACCCTTATATCGAGCGGGTTCCTTCTATTTATACACACACTGTTTATAGCATTTACAAGACCACCCATGGTTGACTAAGTACAACTCAGTTATTACAGACTCAAGTAGCTACAAAATATCCCTGCTACATTAAAAGTCATCCCATACCTAGCCGAAAAAGTCCTATAATGGATTAACCACAGCATTAACTAGCCATGGAAACGTCTTTCAGCTCATTTGTACTACTCATAACTAGCCACAAAACTGTCCTTCCATCTTCTGTTGGTTCGTCTTTCTACAGTTCTCCTTGAATTTCGTCTGTCCATATTTAACTCTTCTACTTGCCTCTTCCATCGACTTTGGATGTGATTTTCCCCGTCGCACCAACCCTGTCACATATTCCTCTACTTCTACATTTCCTTTCGATCCTTATCCTGCCTTTCTCTGTCACGTGCACGCTTTATCTTTCTTGCATTAGTTCATTTGTTTCCTTATTGACCTACTTTTCCCCTGTTACGCACACACTTTTCCTCCTTCACTTGTGCGTCAGATTCTTCCTTGTGCACTTTTCTTGGCCCAATCGGCCCCCAACACTCACATGTGGCTCGTCCCGAGCCACTAAGAAAGAATGGATATCTCCGCAAAAATGTGAACGCTTGCAACTTAAAGCTCCAACTTGGGCTTCAGCCTAGGATACGTGGGAGGACCAAGCTTTCCTTCAACATTTGTTGCACTTTAGCAATTTTCGCTATTACTTCCTTCACTTGTGCGACCAACTTCTCCACTCGGTCAGAACTGATATGTTCTGACGGTCCTGTCTCTAGCGACTGTGTAATGTAATAAAGTTTTTGCTGCACAGGATGAATAAGGACTGTGATCTGCGTTGCTTTCGACTAGTGTTCCTCCACTTTAACTTCCCTAGTCTGTTCTTGGTCACAAAGATCTTGGACTTCTTGCTGCAACTACTTAATCTCAGCCATCTTCATAACCTTTTCCTTAAACGAGAAATTCTTCATTTCTGCCTTTGCTACGGTGATTTTCTCCTCAGCTCATCGCGCATCTTCCTTGATCTTTTCTCTAGTATCATCTTCAAGAAGCACTTCCCATATCGTGGAATTGGCTTCACCTGCCTTAGTACATATTCTTTCTCCTTCACTTATCTTCCGAATAGCCTCAGATGCTGCTTTGTTGCATTCCTCAAGCACCTCAGGAGGACTGCTTGGTACCTACCTCACTTGCAACTCCTCAACCTGGTTTCTAAGGTCTACCACAATATGCGATAGCCTTGCTACCTTAAAGGCCATATCCACATCTTCTTGGCCTTCTTCTAATGAAAACTTTACAACAACTTCCTTTATGGCTTTAGCTAGTGAAACCCAGCTCTGCTCATGCGCCTCAATTTCTTGCTCTTTCTCTCTTATAAGGATCTTGTGCTGCTTCCCCTTCCTTTGCTGCTTGGTCTCCTGATACAACAATGCATTTTCCAGAAGCCGTATTTCAGTTGCGACTGCCTATTTTAGCTCGTAGAATTCATTCAAGCTTAGTTTAGAGAAGTCTATATGCAATGTGTCAAAATATTGGACAGCATAATCAAACGCCACCATCCCCATCCCCGTCTCCAGTGCACGCCCGTGGATTTCTACTTTGATTGGAGGCACTAGCTCTGGTGTCACTAGTGTATAGCTGGGATCCACGCCATATGTTTCAGCCTTGATAGTGGATTTGACATTGTTAATGGCCTTCGTAAGTTCATTGAGGAACTCCTTAACTTGACAAACCATGTTTTCCTGCTACGTATTTAGAACCTCGAGGTTGTTCTTGGTGACCTGGGCTACAACGTCTGCTAGAGTGTGAATATCCTCCTGAGTCAATGTGTCTATGTTATCCATTTTGCAAGATTTTCTCTTTTTTTGCTGTGGCTCATAATGTTCTTGCTATTCTTGCTGAAATTTGTGGATTTCTTTGTCAGTGGGTTCCTGTTATCCATCACCTCGATCAGAACCACCATCACCGCCATCATCATCTTCTCCTTATTTTGACTGATTGTCCTGATCATCGCCTTCATAATTTCCTTGGCCATTTTCTTAGTTAAGTGGTGGGTCTTCATGGTCTCTGCCTTCTCCCATTGGCTCTTCTATTTGGCTGCTCCATTCATCAGGCAACTCCTTGAAAATTGCATTCACATGATCATCAGTAATCATAAACCCTACCTGGTGCGCTTGCTTGGTTGGGTCATTCTTTGGTTCCAAAATCATGTTATGTGCACCTTCCTAGAAATTTATGAAGGTCGCGTATATGTGCACCATCATAGCCTCTACTTTGTGGGATCGCCTGATAACATCGTGCAAGGCATTGGCATGAAGAAAACGCTCGATGTTATTATCCGTCTAGCAGATCTTGTCTTTCTTATTTTCCCATAGGTTCTGATACTTTGTGCCAAGGAAAAATACTGGGATATCCATTGGTTCGTAGTCCGGTGGGTTGGAACAAAGAATGAACGAGATCAATATGAGAAGCCAGGAGTAGTGAAATTTGGCCTTCGGTTCCTCCTATGCCTACACTGCATCGTCTATCAGTTCATTGAGAAGGAACTATGACCAGTTAAAAGTCACACCTGCTGTGAATTGCTCTGTAATCTCTATCTCTCTTGTGATGCATTCAGTTGGACTCATCTTGTGTAACAGCTTGTAAGACAGGATCCCTGCGGTGAATCGCACTCTGTTGTCTTCGATAGTTCCAATCAAGAATCCCATACCCGCACGATGAAGCTTATACTTCTACTTCATCTTGGTGGTGTCTCTATTCTGGTGCAAATACGATGCGGGATCATGTCTAGTATTCATGAGACCTTTGATTGATGAGATAAGCTCGACGTCAACTAGGTAGGGTCGATTGAGCCATAGGCATCCTCTATGGAAATATACCATGAGTTGTTTCACATATGTATTGGTCTGCAAGATGTGGCTGAAATGCAACATGAATAACAAGTTCAACAATCCTGCATGGTCAACACCATCAGCCCACTTCATTGGATTTAGGACCTAGGGCTCAGTTTGGCGGCTTGAACTGTAATTATGTAATTTTTTCTTTCCAAACCCAGCTGCTAGAAATTGTCAACATCTTCAAATGAAAACTTGTCGATCTTTGGCAATATGTCCATCAACACGAGTACGGTATCAGGGATTCAGGGTGTTGCTAGAAATGTGCACACTTTCTTGGGAAGTGACACATCCTCTGCATCGGCTCTCCTCGGTCGGACATAGTGCAGAAAGTTTTCTTCTTCCTCATCAGCATTTGGGTCTCTAAAGGGTGGTGAGTCCTCCACTAGCAAGTCCTCCTCCATCAGGTCATCCTCAGTGTTATCCACAACATCCTTCATTTTGCATTTTCGTGACAGTCTTGACCTGGATGACTCTATAAGCTCTCTCTCCCTAGGATTACTGGGAAGTTCAACTGGTTGTGTAACTACAATTGGTGGATTTTGCACAGGGCCCTAGCCAAGGGTTGGAAGGACCGTAGGAACATGATGCTTTCTCATTTCCACCATCGATTCAAGTTCTGGTTCTTGTTATGGTTGTTGTACCTTGGGAGATTCTATTTCCTCTTCGATTGGACACCCTGTGCTGATAGTCACGTCGAAGAGCTCACTTGCACTGGAGATCTCTATTACCATGGGTTTTGGCTCTCTCCCTATTGCAGAATTTGGATCTGTGAACTCTCAGCTATGGTTTTCTCATGCTCTCTCTGTGTGCGTAAAAGAATTCTTAGTGACAAAGATTCATATTATACTCACCTATCCATCCTACAATCATCATGTGATGGGAGTTCGAGGGCTAATTGATCACATGGGATTCTCAGCCAACGCATTCCTTCATTAATTTGGCTACTTGAGTGCTGCGATGTACCTGTCAGCACAGTTATGGAAGTTATGATGAGGACGGATGATGGGATGAAAAAGGCACACCGTCGTTCTCCTTGTATCTCATTGAATTAATGACGCTTAGCTGTCATAACTGCCTCAATATTTTATGGATATTCACACTTTAATTCAGCCAGGTTATAACTTCCTCTTTTTCCTATGCTTTGGCTGGTTCTGTCATGGACGTGCGACAAAATAGTTTCCCTGCATTCCTGCTTATTTTTTTTTCACACGCAGCACGAACTTAGCCAGGCATGTCACGGCCATTATAGTAAGGTTTTAGGCGGATTCCATTAACTATTCTTGTGACATCAGTTCCATATAGTCTCTGCAATTTTACTGCGCTCGCATCAATGATGTGCACGATCACATATGGCCCTAACCAATGCATCTTTAGGTTGCCTAGGTGTTTGAAAAAATTGTTTTCATACAACAACACAAGTCCTATGACTTTGAATGGATTAACAAAGATATGGAAATCATTCCATGCTTTCTTCCTTTGATTTTCGACAGTCTGATGAAATCGTGCGATGAAGCATTCCTCTTCCATTTGAGTGAGCAGTGACAACCTCTGTTCGACATCGTCTCCATCAGTCATCTCCATCAACGCAGCAATCCATAGGCTTGGCACAATATACTCCATTGGAACAACAACTTTCTGTCCATATACTAGTCTGAATGGGGTGTGCCCTCCCAATCGTTTGCAAGTTGTGCGATACACCCATAGCACAGTTGAGAATTTTTTATCCCATTCATCTCGGCGTACGTTGCATACCTTGGTCAATGCATTTTCCAAAATCTTGTTAAAGGCTTTGACTGTTCCATTCACCTGAGGATGTTATGGTGTCGTATTATTATGCTGGATATGGAATTTTGTAGTAAGCTTAGCAGTCATTTGGTTAACAAAATGCGTACCTTGGTCACTTAGTATAATTTTCGGGCATACAAATCTAGTTACCACATTTTCAAATAAAAACTTCATCGCAGTCGCAGTGGTGCAATCTCTAATAGGCGCGGCTTTGGCCCATCTAGTTAAATAGTCTGTCATAGTGATAATGTAGCACGGACTAGTCATTTTCCCTGGTGAGATGATTGGTCCAACAAAATCAACAACCCGCTTGTCGAATGCTTGTAATGTTATTTGCGATGCAAGCGACATCTCGTCACATCGCGATGGTTTTCCTATTCTCTGGAAGATATCACAACGCCTGTAGAAACTCTTAGTATCCATGTGTATGTTTGGCCACCATAGACCTACCTGCAATATCTTGCACATAGTTTCATTTCCTGCGTAGTGTCCACCTGCGACACCAGCATGTGCTTCACTCTTCACCCAAGTTCACTCATAATAAACAAAACAGCGACATAGTATTTCATCAGCGCCCAACTTATAGAGGTGTTCAATAATCAATGTGAAGTTTGCAGCTCTCACGACCAAGTGTTTCTTCTGATTAATGGAGAATCCTGGAGGCACATAGCCTATACTTAGAAAGTGGATGATGGCATTAAATTCCTTATTCTGATCTTCCATCATATTGATCGTAAATAGTTACGCATCAGGCAAGTTATCTTCCAGGATGGTTGGATCTTCACTACTTTCTATCTGTGAGAGGTGGTATCGCCTGACATTCAGTCAACTAGGTTTAATAATGACCTCAAAATCAAATTATTGAAAAAAGAGAAGCCATCTACAAATCTTCCCCCCCAGCACTGGCTTGTTGACTAGGTATTTTAGCACTGAATGATTAGTGTACATCTAAAAATGTCCACGCAACAAGTACTGTCAAAACTTCTGAAGCACATAAACCATGGTGAGGCCTTCTCTTTTCGTCGTTGTGTAGTTCTTTTCTGTTGTTGAGAATTTTTTGCTAGCAAAAGGAATAGGGTGGTCAAGCACACCCTCTCTTGGTTGTGTCAAGACTATGTCGAGTGCGACAGACAACCCATTGACATGAACATGGAATTCCTTTTTCCACTTCGGGAATATGAGTATTGGCGTAGTGGCCATCTTGTTCTTTAATTTGTCTAAGATTTCCTGACACGCTAGTGTCCACTGAAACTTTGCATCTTTCTTGAACAGTTTCTCCATAGGTGTAGTGATCTCTGCATACCCTCTGATGAACTTCCTGTAGTAGCATGTATGTCCTAACACTAATCTGAGTTGCGTCACTGATGTAGGTTGTGGTAAGTCAAGGACAGGGATGATTTTAAGGAACCATACTTATTTAAAAGTGTATAAATGTTGGCGATTATTACCAATTCTTAAAACACCAACTATCAAATGATTAGCGATATTTTTCAAAAAACATTTTAATTTCCAAGGATTTTATATCGTTTATATAATAATTTGGCAATTTTTAGGGTGAAAAAATTTTACCCCATCAAAATTGGGCAAAACAGGGCTTCAAAAAATGCAAAATGGTGAATCTTTTTTGGGAGAAAAACATGGAAAAATAGCCCACTGGGCTAAAATTTGCGCCTAAAATTATCCTTGGTCAAGGATAATAAAAATTTTTACTAGGTCGACCAAAATACCATCAGTACACACGATGTGACCCAATATAACACCAAATGGTGCACAAAAATACATTTCTTGGAATTGAGCGTGATCTGATACTGGAAACAGCAGCCCAACATCATGCGTAGACTCTCAATATGGTCTCTTACTAGACCAAACATAGTCCAATCATCAAATTAGACCTCAAGAAACTTATGTATGAAATCTTTAAAAGCGGAAACTACTATTGTAGAAAAAATAGCAGGTGCATTCTTGAGTCCAAAGGGCATTACCATATACTAGTAACATCCCCATTCTATGACGCAAGTCATTTTGTGGCGATCCTCCTTCACGATTACGACTTGATGATAGCCATGGAAGCCATCAGTGAATGAATACATCTCTTGCCATCCAATGCTTTCAAGTACTTCATCTAAAAATTGTGTTGGGAATGGATCATGCAAGCATGCATTGTTCATCTTTCTCAGGTCAACACAAATCCTAACTTCGCCTGTTTTTTTCTTATCCTAGATCACTATACGACTGATCCACTTTGATTCCTCAATAAGTTCGATGATTCCTGCGTTGAGCATGCGATCCAATTCTACTTTTACCTTTTCCTTATACCTTGGATTCAACCTGTAGGGTCATTGTTTACTGAGTTTAGCATCTGGTCATAGGGGTATTTTCGTCTCCCCTAGATCTCCTACTATACCATTGATCTCTGAAAAGTTGGTAGGGAATAGGTCCTGATATTCATGCAACAAGTATGTAATCTTCACAACAATCTCTTCATCCCAATAATCTCCTATCTTGGCGAACTTTGGGTTCTCTGGTGACCCAATGTAGACTTTCTTGATTCTTAGCGGCTGTAGGAACTGGTCGCTCGAAATTCCACTTCCTTCCACTCCGGTGTACCCTCTGATTTTCGTATGTTTATGTTAGTTGGATCATCATTTGGGTCTTTAGCTAAATTGTAGAAATCCATCCATTTTTGAATGGTCGCACTACACCGGTGAGAATTGACCTCTTCGACAAGAATTTCAGCAAATATCTTCTCTTTTATCATTTGAAGTGCAACATCAACTGTAGGTTTCCCATCAGCAAATTCAAATGTGTGTGCAAAATTCTCAGTGAGCCCTTCCCAATCTTGGGTTCCTTGTCGCAACTAAATAGATGCATACCATGTTCTAGGTGTCATTTCCAATGTGTGAATGAAATGATGGACCCATTCTTGTCGCGGGTATTCTACAAATATGGTGCGACACTGATTTATGTGTTGTACAGGGCTCGATAATCCTATGTACTTGTGACTCATTGTGATGACTTCTTTATCGAATCTGACTTCTATCAACCTTCTACATTGTGGCCATTCTATTATTAACTTTTTGTGTGTACCCCACCATCTATTGGTTGTATCCTTTAATACATGGTCTAATGCAGACAAGCGCTACAACTCTGTTACAAGGATTTCAAACTAAGTTAGGAAGGTTGCAAGGTTAGGTAAACCCTCATAGTTGGGAAGATCTCTTAACTCATTCTCCACCCATCGCACAGACCTTATAATTATTATGCACCTCCTCATAGAGACCTCATATAACCTTTTTTTCCAATTCTCCAAGGCCTCCCCTAAGTCGGATGTGCAAGAACTAGCACTCTTCCAACTCAGGTTTCCATCCACAGTCGAATTAATATAATATTCTTGCATAGCAGTGACATTGTAGATCTAGTTGAGATATCCACCGTGTCCCTCATTGTAGACAGGCTCAACATATCTTTGTCCTTCCAATGGATTGATGGGAGACACTACTCTCATCTCGTTATCCTCAAATGAGATCATCCTTTTCTTAAAATTGATAATGGTATGATTGTCTATGGCCCAATCTATCCCCAGTAGTGAGGGATATGGATTCATCTAATCAACAATGTTAATCACTTCAAAGTCCACAAATGTGCACAACCCTTCAATGTCGACACGGACTTTACTCAATCTACCAACTGGGAGCACCTTCTCTTGATTCGAAAGTCACAAATGGACAGGAGAGCAGTCCAGGCACGAATTTCCCATACTCTCCCAAATTTGTCACAACAAAATATTGATGTCTCAACCCAGGTATAAGATGATGTAATACATGTTGTAGTCCCCTATCTGTGCATTCATTATTAACTCGTGCTGAGTTTTAAATTTCTTTTGGACCTTGTTGACTTTCTTTTCAGGTTGCGGCTCAATTGGTGTTTCTTTTATCAGTGCTTGCAGTTCTGTGATAGCATATTTATCTTGAATTATCACTAAGCAACTTGATAGAAATGAATTGAGTTTACTAACCTTCTATGGATTCTTCTTTTGAAATATGTGTTCAAATCATTCAGGAATTGCCTTGACTTCTTCTTACGTCGATGGTTCTTCTGGATCTACAAACTCATGTCACATGTACAAGAATACTTGCTTCTATTTTTGGATGTCGAATGGCTTCTTATACATCATGGTTCATACCCACAATAGCAGTTGTTCTTGTAGTGTATCCAAATCAACTCCAGTCGCAGCACCTCCTCGTGTTATGACAACAATATTTGGATCTCTTGGTTCAACAACAATCATCTAGACATTCAAGTTAGGATTTGGATTTGGGTTCAGATTCTGCATAGGGGTAGGACCTGTGATGGTCCTTTCTTTCCACTTTGCAATCAATCGAGGACATTGCTCCACATTATGGTCCTATCCCTTATAGTATGAACATGTCATTGCAGGTTCCATGCAATCTCTGGCATGGCGACTTGGTTGTCCACAATTATAGCATGTAACCTAACCTCTTCCTCTACCAAATCCTCCTCCTTCTTTTCCTCTAAAGTTTTTGCCACCCCTTCTTTGAGGGTGTGGTTGCCGCAGGGGGTACTGATTTTGTTGATATTGTGGCTGATAGTGATTCTATTGCACATATGGTTGTTGTGGTGCATAATGAGGCTGATACTATTTCTGACACTAATTGGGTGGGAACTGTGTAGGATGATACGATGCTTGCACTGGTCCATCCTGAGTATTCCCATCGTTCTTCATCAAGTATGTGTCGACCGTCTTTTCCTTCAAGAGTTGGTATGCTCTGCAATCCTTCTCTTCATGCCCTACTAATTTACAAAATTTACAAAATAGGTTTGCTAGAGTTCTTACAATATTTTGTAAGTATAGACAGTCCTTGTCACAATGTCCTCTAGTCTGGCATATGCGGCACCAAGTTAGTTTATGAGCACTTAATGGGTTTGGTGCACCAGGTGAGACGTAATTCATGCAGGTCGGACAATTATCCTTGGTGTGTCCGTCTGTTCTGCATTTTGTGCACCCTAAATATTCGTGAGATTCCTTACCCTTTTTATGTTAAAATAAATGGTAAAGATATAGAATTTTTTGTAGAACTTAATTCACATAAAAAAAATGGTAAATATATACATTTTTTTCTAAATAATCTTGATAATGCAAAAATTATTTTTCCAAAGCTATGGAAATAGTTCACTATGACCTTAGAGTGTTTAAAGAATTTAGCCCAGAAATCATGAAGAGTTGCTTATTTCTATGCTTACTATTTTTCTATTAATATGTCCTGAATTTTCTTATGGAAATAATTCACTATAACCTTAGAGTGCTTAAAGAATTTAGCCCAGAAATCATGAAGAGTTGCTTATTTCTCTACTTAATATTTTCTGTTAATATGTCATGAATTTTCTTTGCTTTAGTTAAAGGTCTAATCAGTTATTTAATTACATGCAGGGAAAATGAATGAGCAACTTAAGGACTATAATCCTCATACAATGACCCAACAAACCCTTTCTTTTTTTAATATTAAAATACTTATTGAAGTTAATCCTCTCATCCAACACAAGAGGACCTTTCGAGTCATAGAAATTACAGGATCAAAGTGTTCATTAATCAAAGGTACTTCTACTTTTCTTATTATTTCATATTAAGACTAATTAGTTATTTGGTATAGAACTTTTCCAAAATATGTACAACAAATAAAAAAAAATTTTTATGAAATTATTCTCAAAAGGCAAGAGCTTACATGCATGTTAAGATTATCATGTTTGATACAATGTTCATTAATCCTTTAGACATGCTATCTAACTATTTCTATGTCCTAAAATCATTCAATTGCAAAAGCCCTCAATCTAGTCTGAATACAAGATCATTTTTTTGTGGATCAGACCTGTGAGCCTCCAAATGGAGCTCGAACTCCATCTCCAGTGAAAAGTTATGTTATGGAAACAACATGAAACTGTGTGGATTTTCCTCCCATTTCTAATACATATAGTGTAGGCCATAAGTTTTTTTACTGTCTTGAATTTTTATTTTTGTTTGTTCACCTTTAGATGAACATCGTGCATTTTTTGATCGTATATTTCTTTTCTTCAATAAGTTTTAATGAAACTGTTTGCAGCCAATTCAAGCTGGAGTTGCTCTTCATGTTAGTAGTCTTACAGAATAATGGGCGATAAATCGCAATCTTCCTCCATTTGGTGCAGTAGCTTCAACTGCTGTCATTTCAATTCCAAACACAGGTTAGCTATTTATCAATCTATAGAATCAAGATCTTTATATGTTTCCTTGTAAACATTTCTTCAGAACGCTTGGTAATCGATGCAACCAAAACAATCTATTATTTTATTTAATATTGAATGCTAATTGTATATTGATATTCTCTCGTGAGTTGAAAATAACATAAATAATAATAACAAGGTCAAATTCTAACTTGATTGGCATTCATCAATTCTTGAACAGATAAGAGGCTCTTTCACTTAAATTATGTTATGCTAAGTGATAGTAAGTACGTAATTTGTCTAAAAATTATAAATTTGTTTTTTGAGGCTACTATTTTTAGTCAATAAGCTTATAATATAATTTAGATAATATAATTTAGTTACAATTGTGGTTTATTATTCGTTATAAATGGTATATTTAAATATAGTGAGTATTATTATTGTTTACTAATTATGCTGGTGTTATTATGCTGTTACAACATGCTAATATCAACCTACGATGGTTGTTTTTAGATTGTAGAAAATTTGAGTTGATTAATTGACCAATCCAAGATGTTTGTTTTTAGATTATAGAAATTATTTTAACCATGACATTTCTTGAAGGTGTTATTAATTGACAAGACATTTCTTTAAGGTTTTTACACAACAATATACATCTTTTCTTTACTTATTTAAAGGGCACTAGCTCAATGGTAGGTTCAATTCCACTTTGTCCTTCCAAAAATAAATACAATATAGGATTGTAGTTAATTTTTTAAGAAAATAGTATTTAGAGAGACAAAATAGGGTATTGAGATAATGTTTGTATAAATTTGTCTATTTACATAGATGGGGATATTAAGACAATACTTTTATATATTGTCTCAAATTAAGACAAAAAAAAACTTGTGTATTGTCTTAGGTATTGTCTTTAAGTGGTGTCTTAAACTATTGTCTTAAATTTAAGACAATAGTTTAAGACAATGATTTAAGACAATAGTTTAAGACACCCGCTTAAAGACAATAATTAAGACAATACACAAACTTTTTTTTGTCTTAAGTTGAGACAATTTACAGAAATACTGTCTCAAATATTGTCTTAATAACCCCCTCTTTGTACTAGTGAATCTTAATTGCAGTGTGTTTTTTAATGAATAGCCTCTACAAAGGGCATATTATATTTATAGGTTCCATCTTTTGTTTGATTCCTAAGCTTATCCCTTAATGTACTTCAGTGACACATGTTGCTTTTAAGTTGTCTTTGTCCTTATTAATAGGTTTTTTTGTTCTACCATATTTTTTCAGAGTACAAGATCAACACAAAACATGGGTAAATGGGTATATTGTTAATTTTTAATTGGAAATTAAACTCCTTAATAAAAGCATATATTTTAAATAAAAACTAAAATTTCAACATTTCAATTTCACCATTCACCTATCATTGCGCTGAGAGGCGCTCTACAGCCCAGTATGGGGGAGATCTTGTCACGTGATGTAATGTTACTAACATGTCGGCAAAATATAATAGTGAAAGTGAATATTATGGGGGAGATCTTGTCACGTGATGTAACGTTACTAACATGTCGGCAAAAAATAATAGTGAAAGTGAATATTATGGGGGAGATCTTGTCACGTGATGTAACGTTACTAACATGTCGGCAAAAAATAATAGTGAAAGTGAATATTATGGGGGAGATCTTGTCACGTGATGTAACGTTACTAACAAGTCGGCAAAAAATAATAGTGAAAGTGAATATTATGGGAGAGATCTTGTAATGTGATGTAACGTTACTAACATGTCGGCAAAAAATAATAGTGAAAGCGAATATTATGGGAGAGATCTTGTAATGTGATGTAACGTTACTAACATGTCGGCAAAAAATAATAGTGAAAGCGAATATTATGGGAGAGATCTTGTAACGTGATGTAACGTTACTAACATGTCAGAAAAAAATAATAGTGAAAGTGAATATTATGGGAGAGATCTTGTAACGTGATGTAACGTTACTAACATGTCGGCAAAAAATAACAGTGAAAGTGAATATTATGGGAGAGATCTTGTAACGTAATGTAACTTATGTAACATGTCGGCCAAAAATAATAGTGAAAGTGAATATTAGTGAATATTATCGGAGAAATCTTGCTGTTAAAATTTAGATTATAATGGACTCTGATCAACATAATCAGGATGGGCCTGCAAAGCCAATGAACGGCCGCAATAGCAGTGAGATCATCAAGTCTGATCAAGAAAGTAAAGATATTCAAGAAGTTAAAGAAAAGACTAAGCAGAAGTCTTGGAAAGGTTCCTTGAAGGCTGCACCTCGAAAAAAAATAATAAGGAAGATCTAACATTACAACGCTGCATGAACTCATTTAAGGAGTAAGGGTACCGAAGACAAATGCAACTACCCTAATTCCGACATGCTTGGATGGTGTAGCAAGCCGACCAGCTGTCTGCATACTCTGCCTTTTCGTGTATTAACCACGTTCAGTGCAAAACATAGAAATGAATTAAAAGAAGAAATATAATATATTACCATTAGGGTAGCTGATGAAAAATGAATGATCTGAGATGTGACTTTTTTTGGCTTTAT